>JAATLQ010037393.1:14053-53409 GCA_013421005.1 Heliconius erato x Heliconius himera
ATATATATATATATATATATATATATATAATGTAAACTGACAGCTGACAATTGACATTGACAACTGACAATGTTGCCATCCTCTGAATAAACAACTTGACGTTCCGTATTCACACTCTGCCACATTTATATAACACATCCAAATCTAACTATGGTATATTATACAGCAGCTTTTCTCTATATCCCGCACACAGCATGGTAGGCAGAGGGAACCTAGTGTTAAGACGTTCCATTCCCCATTTTCCGCCGAATTCTGCAGGCATTAGCATGAGGCGAGTTGAGTTGTGGAACTTAACGCCGCGTCTTTCCTTGACACAGAGCAAAGAAATGAAAATATTTAATATTTTTTCCCTCGAGTGGAAATCGACACACAAACAATCACACCACCACAATCACACAGTCATCATCATCACCACCACAGTCACACGCTTGCGCGACGACTGATTTCTTCATAAAAATCATTTCACCTTTCAATTTGATTCTGTGGTCTAATGGATTAGAATTGTTAATATTGCAAACTACTTTCACGACGAACAGAAAGATTCTGTTTGATCAATACAAGTTGTTATACGTTTAAAGTATATATTTTAAATTCGATCCAATATATTGAAACGTTTATTAAAATGGTACCATATTTCTCTGTTTCTTCATTGCTTCTTATTATTTCTTTTCTTTTACTACACGCAAGTATTGCAAAAATCGAGAAATATATTATTAACTATAGTTTATTAAATAGTTTTCGTAGATATACATTTATGATTATGAAATTATGAATAATATTAAAAATATACATATAGAATGTTAAACATGAATATTAACAAGCGGTGTTATGTTTCACCTTTCACCACTCAACACGCTATGCCCCAGAATTCGGAGGGAAGCAGAGTGTCTTAGCAATTGACTCCCTCTGTCTACCCTGCTACATGCGGGATACAGCGTGAAACTGAAAAAAAAGTACGAATATTTAAAAAAAAACGCTCACGATGATGACAAGACCATATAGACACAATATAACTGTAGAATGCTCCCGCATAATGTAAAATACTAGTTTTTCCTAGAATTTAAAGCAGTAAGATATTCATATTCACAACAAGCATTGCAACGTAAGTTTTAATTACAGTCTGCACAAAGGCGATATCCAAAACGCCTTTAAAAGTAAAGGTGTTTTTGATCTCTATTTTGATCTCTTTTATACCATTAGCACTTTCTACATTAACATATTATTTAATCTGCGAAGCCAGTCGTGGCGCTGGTGCACAAAGTGTGACCGTAAAACCAACTGGTTCTGGGTTCGATGCATACTCGAGGAGATGAAATATTTATATTTGTATTTCTTCGCTCTGGAGTCGAGTCGCAATGCCTCCAGAATTCGACAGAAAATGAGGAACGAAGTGTCTTAACACTAGGTTCCCTCTGCCTAACCTGCTGTGTGCGAGACACAGCGTGAAGCTGATTTATTTATTTATTTTATTTAATCTGTGTATTTTGAACTTTTTCTTGTTGTATCGAATAATTATTTTTATGTTTTTTTCATATTTGTACTGAGAACATTTTTTGTACCAAGCAAAAAATGTTTAAGAAGATAAATTAATGTTTTGCATTTCAATAGCAATAATTCAAAACTAATGATCATTAAAAAATGGTTACTTAATAAATAAAACATTTTATTATATAAAAGAAGTGGAATTTAAATGAAATTTATTTAAATTCGTTGCGTATTAATTAACATTCAAATAGACTACTAGATACCAATCGTGTACGTTTCACAAGGCCGATTTTAAAAAAATTCTCATAATATGTTATACATATATGTATTTACAAAGAATATTATAAGACGCAATTGTCCATATCTAAATATATTTATTATAGTTGGACAGGTGTTCCACATAGTCATTCAGGATATAAAATTTTTAATTTTAATTTGACGCTGCATTCCACGCATAGCGGAGTACTTACTCAGTGGGAAACAAGGAACCTAGTGTTGAGACACTCTGTTCCCGTTAAGATACTTCCCTTCCTCACTTTCCGCCGCATTCCGGAGGCATTGCTTGTTTAGTGGCAGAACTCAATGCCGCGCTTTGCTTCGACGCCAGAATGAATAGTTTTCTCGAATAGGAATCGAACCACAACAACCTTTCGCATTAACAGTCACATGTTTTTGCCTTTGAGCCACGATAGCCTCTAATTTAAGGTATAGTGTGTTTTACTTTTAATAAGATACGAAAGATTAAGCATGCCTCTATATATGCATGGTTGTTTTCTGTCTGTTATCTGGCCACACATGCCGCTTACGGTAACGTCACACGGTCTCTTGTTTCGCGTGATGCGTATGCGCAGATAAATATTTGCTTATGAATACATGGAAATATTCATAGATAGCTTGAGTTGAAATATAATTTAAACATGATATTTTTGTGGCGAATAATTGTTGAATTATATTGATTAACATTTTATAAATTAAAAGACAACTAAAACCGTAATATCAGTAATATTGTAAAGCGCTAGGACTGTATGTTTTTTCATAACATAAAAAATATACATTTCTATAATTGACGCCAATCGTGGCGCACGGGCACAAAGTACGACTACAAAATCGACTGGTTGTGGGTTCGATCCCCACTCGAGGAGATGAAATATTTATTTAAAATTATATTTCCATAGCTCTGGTGTCAAGGCAAAGTGCGGCGTTGAGTTCTGCCACTCAACACGCAATGCCTCCAGAATTCGGCAGAAAGTGGGGAACGGAGTGTCTTAACACAAGGTTCCCTGTGCCTACCATGCTGTGTGCGGGATACAGCGTGAAGCTGATATTATATTATTATAATCGAATTCGAATACTACCACTGTAAAGGCTGACGTAACATATGTTAGCTTAATAAACTTTGTACGTATAAAATTACAAACAGTTGACATTCTTTCTGTAAACAGCTGCATATTCCAAAAATAAAATACTTCATTCCTGTCATATCCTTTCACTAATATCATGGCATTGGCCTCGAATCTTCGATGTGTCCTGCTAAACCTGTTTATTTATAACAGTGCCGTTCTCGACGCGAGCGCCATACATTCCGAACGCATGGTGGGGAGCCAAGCCCACCACGGAGCCACGTCTCATTGGCTCAAAAATATCGTACGATATTTTTAGTAGTGTGCACGTTGTGTTTACACTACCACGTCACACTACCACAGTGTTATTGGAGACCAATTTAAGATGCTTCAATCAACAAAATTAGTTGACGTAGAACATGCTATAAGCATTGAATGATTAAATTGATTCATCTAATGGATGCCGTAGAAAAGTTGCTTCTGACGTCTAGGTAATATTCCATTCGTTTGATGTTTAATTCCTATTGTCGATAAGATGTGTTGTTTTTCTTCACTGTAAATAGGTTCAAGTTATGGTTTTTTTTTACATTTTTATCCAACTTTTAATGGTCATTTTTAAATGGTTGTTCAATAATTAAATTTATTCGATAAATCTGGTAAAAATAGTGGTATAATACTCTTAAAAGTACTTTTTAGCTATATATACATATACATTGTAGGGTTCTGTACTTTTTGAGGAAAAAAGGAACCCTTATAAAACCACTTTGTTGTCCATCCGTCTGCCTGTCTTTCATGAGCCTTTATCTCAGGAACGTTTTAAGATATCGAGTTGAAATTCAAACCACATACTCAGATCTACGGCCCCATGATTTCCTGAATAAAAAAATATTTCTACATTTACAAAAAAAAAAGATATGGCCGTTTATATAGCTACAATCGCATAATTAGACACTATCACTAACAAGACAACTAATCAAAATTCATAGGGTACAACCGGTTGACCTAGAGTTAAGAAATTTGCTGCAGCATCTACTGGCAGTAGATGCTAGCTGCAAAAATGTATAGTTTTCAATTTTTTTCCTGAACTAGGAAAAAATCTGAAAACTATACATTTTTGGTTAAAGCCTAAAAAATAATAGCCTTAAAAGGGGGGTCAAAATGTGGTATTAAAGCCGCTAGTTATCGTGGAGTATCACATTAAAGGGCTCAAGCTAATCGAATATCAGATCGAATATAAATCGAATTTCAAAACAAAGCTCGAGACCGCCTATTTTTGGACGGAACCCTCGATGGGCGAGCCCACTCGCGCTTGTCCGGTTTAAACTTTTGAGTTAATATCTGAAAATATATTTTTTAAATTGATTCTAAAAAATAGACTTAATAATTTTCTCACAAATGGTCCTAAAATATGATAAAATGTCATAAATTTATACGAAACGTTGTAAATTATAATCATCTAATTTATTATACACACCGTTTCATAACCTACCTAGTATCGTATGCCGGAGTACGGATAATTACCACGTAATCGCACCCGGATCGTTTCCTTATTATAAATTTCAACACACTAGAATGAGACCAGTGTATTATGTTTAAAATCTTTAAATAATTTCACATAGGGAACTTCACGCTTTATCCCGCATATATCAGGGTAGACAGAGGGAACCTAGTGTTACCGTTAGTTAACACTCTAATGTTAAATATTTATTTAGAAAACGTATAAAAATTTGAATTTAGCGGGACTCAAACCCGCGCCTCCTGGAGGTTCTAGTCCCGCTGCGTTAAATATTTTATACATTTTCTAAATAAGTATTTTTCTTTCCTAAGTATGGATTAACACTTTAAAAATGTTTAAAACACTAATGTTATTTCCTAAGTGTGGAATAGCACTTTAAAAATGTTAAAAATATTTAATAAATAGCATTCTTTCTTGCCAGACGATAATTCTTAGTAATTGTCTTTGGGTAGCGGAAATTTGTAAAAATCTACCTACAGATATGCTAACAACATTGATCTAAGTATATGGTTTGAATTTCAATTTGATATCTCCAAGCGTTCCTAAGATAAAGGTTCTTGACAGACAGACGGTGATATCTATCTAGGAAGGCTGTATGCTGTATACTATGACGTAAATTTTTTCGAAGTAATCCATTATACTTGAGATAAGAGTTACCTTGGGGACTTAAAAAAAACTCTTATTCAGCATTAGACCACAGGGGTGAAACCGCGGGTAAGAAGACCAGATGTTGATAAAGCAAACATATTGATACTGTACGGTAAAGTATACTTTACTAGAGGGCGCGCGCGGCTTCGCCCGCTTATTAGGAGTGAATTCTAAAAAAACCACGAAACACGTGTTCAATAAAATATTTTTAACAGTATGAATTAAAATTTTTATAAAAATCGGTGGCAATTTAAAGATTTTTCCATATAAACTTTCAACCCCTTATTTGAACCCTTAGGGGGTGAATTCTTAAAAACCATGAAACACGTGTTCAATGAAATATTTTTAAGAGACTGAATTTCAAATTTTATAAAAATCGGTATAGATTAAAAAAAAATTCCATACAAACTTTACGGTTACCTCAGTCAGTCAGCACAAGTCCTTTTATATATATAGATTAGGATTTGCTAGTTTCACTTTCCTACCGTAGTAGTCTAAACTATTCTCATAAAAATATAATTACAAAACCTCCTTCTTTGAAATCGATATTTAAATATAGGTTGTTATTTTCACATAGTCTCGATATTAATATTATTATATAATTTATTTTTTCTTCATTTCTTTCATGATGATATCAACGAAATTTTTATATCTTATCATATACTTATATTTATTTAACCTACCTAAGCTGTCAAGTAACCTTCGTGTGAAACCACATACCAATGCCATCGTGGCATAGTTGAAACACGTTTGACTGTATGTAATGGTTATGAGTTCAAAGATCACTTATGGAAATGGACTACAAATTAATAGTTAGATATATGTCGTGGCGTAAAGGAACAAGGATATACCTGTAACGCGATGGTTATGGGTTCTATTCTTACTCTAGGAAAAGAATTATATTATTTTCTAATATTGGGGAGTTGTATTGATGTCACAAACTACCCTAAAATTTTTGTATGGCTCGCAAAAAAGACTTAGAAATTACTTCTCACCTCGTTTTCAATTAAATATATTTCTCATCAGCTTCACGCTGTATCCCGCACACAGCAGGGTAGGCAGAGGGAACCTAGTGTTAAGACACTCCGTTCCCCACTTTCTGCCGAATTCTGGAGGCATTACGTGTTGAGTGGCAGAACTCAGCGCCGCGCTTAGCCTCGACACCACAGCGAAGAAATGGAAATATAAATTTAAGTAAATATTTCATCTCCTGGAGTGGGGATCGAACCCACAATCGGCAGAATAGAATTCGGCAGAGAATTCAGAGAGAATTCGTGGGCCTACTCTGCTGTATGCGGGATACAGCGTGAAGCTGATAAGATAAGATAAAATATATTTAGAGTGGAAAACAATTTTAATATTCATTATAAATTTCAAGGTAAGCTACCACATACTAAGAAAGAAAACAACACACAACAATACTGGGGACCTTGAGAAACAGACTACAGTAAGAGCAAGAAGATTAAAACCTGCACTCGCTTACATAAAAGCTTGTTTGTTCAACATTGAAAATTACAGTTGAATAAGCTATATCAACTTTTACTTATACAACCAGGGAATTTCTACCTCGTAAATTGTATAACAATAATTTTTAACAAAATAAAAAACCGACTTCAATCACTTTTCTGTTTAAACCTCTTTATATTATGCGGGGTTCTTGGTAAAGATTTTATTGATTGAAGAATTACTTATAAGTCCCGACTGTTAATCCTAATAAACTATTGGGCTTGTTCATTTTCTTTTTAGTTTTATGCAGTCGGGGTTTTTGTTTTCACAAATATTTTATTTTATTCACTTTTTTGTTAGAAATCATTATGGTAATCATAATCATGATATACCTTTTTGAAATCCTCGTATTGAGGCCTTGAATTTGATAGCCATATTGTGGTATTCGAAGCGAAATTTTTTTTTTTCACCAAGTCCAATGGCGTCCCACAGCCGCCGTGATTGTTTTTTTTTTAACGTCACCTATCTAAGAACACTTGGGTTGCTAATACAAATCTAACGATACCTCAATTAAGTAAATCCGTTTAGCGGTTCTGGAGATATGAGGTAATAAAGAATATTACACACATACAAGATACGCGCGAAAAACATAACCCTTCCTTAGCAGTCGGGAAAAAATATATATAATAAAGTAACATAACAAAAACATATAAGTATTTTATAATTTTGAAACTTCAAACCTAATTAAGTATTACTTTAAACCGACTTCTGTAAGGAAAAGAGGTTATCAATTCCACTCTTTTTTTTTTCTTACCTTAGAACCTTTGACTTTTAACGAGATTTCTGACAAAAGTATCTGATGAGAAAATCACATAAGTCTTTAATTTGTATTAGGTATGTGCGCGACAAATGGACGAATAACTCAATATCACGCCAACCGATTCCTACGATTCCTTTTTTGTTTGAAAGGATACACTTCAAGGATAGTTTGGTGAAAGTTTGGTTAGGTTCTGATAATGAGATCGGGTTGAAATTAAACAAGTTTGTTTTTTTTTGTAAAAAATATAAATATCTGTAATAGTCACAAGGAAAACATTGTTAAAATTGGTGTCAGAAGTGAGATCCCTCATCGTTGCATTTCTTTTCAACCAATATAAAAAAAGGTGTTCTCATTTTCAACTGACTTTAAAAAAGGGGAGATTCCCAATTCACTCGAATATTTTTTTATGTATGTTCTTGTAAATATGCCAAAATGTTGGTATGCACAATAATACCTAATTAAGTTTGAAGTTTTACATAGGACAACCACTAACATGAGAAGCATCCTTTTATGGTCTACCCATCACTTAAAATCGTAAAATAAATTATTTTTTTACAAAAAAAAACGAGATCAAAGAACGAAAATATCAAAAAAGAAAAAAAAATATTTTACGTAGAGTAAAACGTACTTTCATTTTGTTTAACAACAATGATTAAAAAAGGATTTTATAATTTTGAAGTCGGTGTCAAGCTAATGCTACAACAACCTTAGGTACTATATCGAATTACTAAGCCTGTTTGTTTTACTGGGCCATAAGCTTACAAATTTAAAAAAAGAATCATCTGATCTGAAAGATCTGATGTAATAAACACAAATAAAATACAGTCGAATTGATAACCTCCTCTTTTTAGTGAAGTCGTTTAAAAATTAAATCATATAATATACCCATTTTATACGTTTTTTCATTATATTACAATAATATTAAAAGTAATTGAAATAATAATATAAAAACTGTCGTTAAAATGATAAGTTCTCCCACACACCCCCACGCGTCCTGACTATAATTCTAGAATATAATGAAAATGTTATCAAATAAACAGCAGCTAAACCTTTACATACATTTATTTATCTATGCTTTATATTACAAAACTGAAATGTTTGTTTCTCTCTCATGAACTACTCTGGTTCAAATTGTTCAAATATTAGTTAAGAAATATTTTTTATGTTCAATAGTGCATTTATAAGGGTATTCTTACATTATAGTTCTTATATTTACATCTCGATAAACATTTTGAATAAAAACGTTAGATTTCATTTCCACGCAAGCGGATCTACAGACTAAAAAGCTAGTATAATATCATATAACACTAAGTTCTAAGAATGTATTTAGCGTATTTCTTTCGAAGGGTTTTTTTGCATCGTTTGAAACATAATATTTTATTTTTATTTACTTTAACTTGTAAATTTTAAAAATCTTTTTTATTAAATTACATATTATCAGCTTCACGCTGTTTCCCGTACACAGCAGGGTAGGCAGAGGGAACCTAGTGTTAAGACACTCCGTTCCCCACTTTCCTCCGAGTTGTGGAGGCACTGCGTGTTGAGTGGCGGAACTCAACGTCGCGCTTTGCCTCGACACCAGAGCGAAGAGATGAAAATATAAATGTAAATAAATATATTATTTCCTCGAGTGGAGATCGAACCCACAACCAGTCGATATTACAGTCACACTTTGTGCCCTTGCGCCACGACTGGCCTCATAAATTACATATATTAGTATATATACTTTAAAGGAATTGTTTAAACTTGGTTTTATTTCAACTGTCTAAGTTCAGAGTTGCCTAACACGTTGCTAATTGAGTCTCCTTCCCTTTGTCTCATTGTAGACCTAGCCATTAGAGTTAATTACTAAAAGTTTTGTGTCGTTTAGGAAACAATTTTTAACAATTGTTAAAATCTTAGGCAAGTAGAAAAGAAATGGTTCTTCTAAGAAATAATAATACTAATGTAACGTCGGCGGAAAGTGGGGAACCTGTCATAACACTAGGTCCCCAGGTTCCCTTTGCCTATCCTGCTATGTGCGGGTACAATTTAAATCTGATTGGCCCCGTATCACATTTGCACGATTATTTATTTATATAATCTTCCAAATATTATATTATGTTGCACATGGGCACAAGCGTGTGACTGTAAATGCGAAAGGTGGTGGGTTCGATTCCCACTCGAAGAAATGAAATATTTAATACTTTCATTTCTTCGCTCTGGTGTAGAGGCAAATCGCGGCGTTGAAATTCGCCACTCAACCCGACAGAATTCGGCGTAAAGTGAGAAGTGGAGTGTATTAACACTGTTCTCCCACTGCCTAACCCGCTATATGCGGGATACAGCGTGACAATAATAAAAAAAATGATTTAGACTAACAATCCCAGCTCATAAAGCAGGAACATCAAACAAACATTTGACCAGCTCAGCAAATCCTTTATTCCTATAAAAGATATCTTTTTCCCTAGTGAATCAGGGCTGGAACCCATCAAGTTAGTAGGATCGCGAAGCAAATCGGCTATTTCACTGATGTCTCCACGCGCACTCTGGGTCATTTGTCATCGCAGCCGGATGGGATGACTTTTTGTACGGACGGCTGACTTTATCGAAATTTTCTAAGGAATCACGCTTTATTATTATTACCTGTAGTTTGCGATGTGTGCTTTATTCTATTTTATTAGTTTTACGCTATATCACGCACATAGCGGGGTAGGCTGAGGGAACTTGGGAAAATAGTGTAAAGACACTCCGTTCCCATTAAGATGCTTCAGTTCCATGCTTTAAACCAAGTTCTGGAAATATTTATTTAGAAAACGTATAAAAATTTGAACGTAGCGGACGAACCCGCGCCTCCTGGAAACCGACCAGGCCCTCTGACCACTAAGCCATACGTTCTCATCAAGCTACGTCGAAATTTTTATACGCTTGTTACAACTTATTTATGTTGTTACCATCTCTGTAGGGAGATTTTTACAATTTTTTCTAATCGTTCAAATTTTTAAACGTTTTTTAAATAAGTATTTTCTTTCCTAAGTCTGGAATAACACTAATAAAAATGTTTTTAAAAATATAATATTTAATAAATAGCATTCTCTCTTGTCAGACGATAATTCTTAGTAATTATTTAATATGCGTGTTGAGTAGCGAAACTCAATGCCGCAAAAAAATGAAAATATAAAAAAAATAATTTACTAGCGTGGGAATCGAACCACAAACCTTGTGCTCCTGCCTGCGCTACAGCAATGGTTTATACTGGTTTAATGGTTTATAATGGTTTCACAACTAATATAATAAACTTTACAAACACAAATTATTTTGCATACGGTACCTACATAAATAAACATTTTTGGAGCAATTTATTAGTGCGACGCATTAGTGGTTTAATGAACGGATAGAATTGTTTACGATAATAGATTACCATTAAACAATACCAATATAAGTTGGAAGGGTGGAATATTTAAAGTGATCGTTTGTGGGCTATAAATTAGGATGAAACTATAATTTTGAACCACCTGCAAATTTTGCGGCTTACGCGATGTGAAATTTTCGATACAATTTTTGGACCAACGGCGTTTATGTTTTTCTAGTTTTTGTATATATATATATATATATATATATATTTATTTAATTTTTTATTTATATTTATTATACTAATAAATTATTTTTTAACAAAAAAAACCGACTAAACAAAGAATTAAAAAATAATTTTACACAAAGTAAACCGTACTTTGATTTTGTTAAACAAATATAATTAAAAAAATATTTTGTAATTTTCAAGTCATCAAGCACATGATATGTGATTTTCTTATAGATACCATTGTCAGAAATGAATTTAAAAAAAATAGGACCACATGGAAAGCGCTACCTTTCAAATAAAAATAAACATCTAAATCGGTTCACCCAGTCAAAAGTTCTGAGGTAACAAACAAAAAAAATACAGTCAAATTGGTAACCTCCTTTTCTTACAGAAGCCGGTTAAAAAATTATTTAATTCCCGACGTAACATATTATGCAGAAAAGTTTCATTCAATTTCAATTCAAATCAATAATTTTTCGGTTTTAATCAATAAATTAAAATTCGGTATGATTTAACAAGCAAGCAAACTAGGACGATAATTGAATTTAAACGATTTTAATGATTGATAGCACATAACCTCGGATCTGGTGACGGTACGTAAAAAACAATGTTAACAAAATTATCTTTAATTTTTAACACGCTTTTAGTATAAGTTATAACTTATAACTATATAACTAAGTAACTATGTAAGAAAATGTAAGACCAGAATTTGACCCATATATATTAATTGTACCATTATGAAACTTGGAAGTAATGTGGCACTATCAAGCTAGTCTGATGATGGAGCCAGACCCTGAACAGTGGAACTCTTCAAGGAAACCACTTGGGTCATGTAATTTACAACTCCGAGCACATTGTATAGAACTTCTAGCCGTTTGTGTTTAAGCGTGTTTTTTAGTTTTTTTTAGCCATATATATATTTTATATATCTCTTTAAATTATATTTACTTTGTAAAGTTAACATTGCAAAAATAAAATCAACAGTTTATCATGTTATATCCGAAACTGATAAGATTCAAAGATTATGTCAAAAGGGAAGCGATACAAATAACGCGTATTCGTTATTACACTTGTCAATATTGGTTTAATACCCATTGGTATAAAAGACTCATACATCAGTGGGGAAATGTGTGATTTCTGTCTATTTAAATGGTTTTTAGAGCAAGTTAAAATAATGTCGTATTTTATATTTGCCCTCGTGGCAAAGTAGTGCAGTGCTGTAGGCACACTTGATGCCTCAGGGTTCGATTCCAGTTTAGACATGTTAAAAAAATATGTCCTACTCTTTCCTCTTTGGTCAGATGAGCGTTAGATACCGCCAATTAACAAGCAATGGCTACGAAATAACAAAAAATAGACGCGATTTAACATTTATTCTATCAATTATATAATTTACCGCAGAAAGCATGGAACGAATGAAAATTAAAAAAAACAACTAATAGATATTTAAACTTATACTTATATTTAGCAACACTCCAACTCCAACACTCCTTGTGTTGTTTGCTAGATATAAATAAAAGTATATTTTAAATATACATTTTTTATTTTATAAATTCCTATTAAATCCAAGCTTTAATTTAATAAAGCTGCATTGAGTTAATTAATGCATAGTTTTAAACATTTCATTTCATCAACGATCGCCGCTCAAAGTACCTGATAAATATTTTATGCAAGTCAATTATATTACTATTACTGATAAGTACTTTTTTTTGCTTCGTACTTTATTCCGTATAGCAGAATAGACTTCCTATTCCTATCGATGTCGAACATTGCAAGTTGAGTGGCGAAACTCAACGCCGCGCTTAGTCTTAACACAGCACAGAATTTAATATGTATCAAATTACTCCCTCAAGTAGTAATTGAATCCACAATCCACCGCATTGCCTGTAAATGCTTATTTTTTTCCAACTTCCCGCTGTTTCCCGCAGGGCAGCAAGGTAGGCAAAGGGAACCTAGAACCTAAAACACTTCGTTCCCCAATTTCCGCCGAACTTAGGAGGCATGCAACATTTAATCGTGTTGAATGGCGGAAAATTTTCATTTCCTTGCATGGGAATAGAACCCACAAGCCGCCGTCATCATTCATCACATTTCATCTCCTCGAATGGGGAGTTGAACCCACAACCAATGGGTTTTACAGTCGCACTTTATGCCCCTGCGCCACGACTGGCCTCTATATGTTTATAAGTATAATTTGTAGGTTTATAACTAGGCTTTATTCTAAATCCATAGTAAATGTGCAGATTTGTCGTAATATAAACATTACGTTTCTGCTTAAACCAAGCGGCTCACATATAATTTATATAAATAATAAAAATCCTATAATCGTACGTACAAACAGCAAACAGTCGTTTATTTTAGTGAATTGTAAATAGCATTATTTTTTTTGTATTTATTTTTTGTTAGAATTAAGAATATTAATAAGGATATTTGGATCCAAAAGATAAATATCAAAAGTAATTTTAAAAAATTAAACCGAGAACAAATACCTGTAAACTGCTTTAGGTATTGATATTATATATTCCCCCTACATATATCCCATTGCCATTAATTTCCTCGCTCTGGTAAAGAGACAAAAGGCGGCGTTAAGATCCGCCACTCAATATGCAATGCCTTAAGAATTCTGCGGAAGGTGGGGATATCACAAGGAATATAATACAATTAATAGGTAACAGAGAGTCCTTACACTAGGTTCCCATTACCTTACACAGGTTTCCCTCTTCCTGCCCTGCTATATGTGGGGATACAGCTTGTAGGTAATAAAAAAAATCTGGTTTAGACAAAAACGTCTATGACAAAAGAGAAAGCCATTATTGAAACGTCAAAATATGTATATGTTCCAAATCATAGCACTTTAAATGTAGGTGAATGTAGACAAACGGCCGTTTTAATAATTTCTATATATACGACCACGTGGAGCAGTAGGAAAGAGAGAGTAAGATCCAATTACAGCTAATAATTTAAAAAGATTAAAAAAAGATACGGAGCGTATGTGTATAGTTTAAAAAAAAAGAAGAAAAACAAAAACAGAGATATGTCACTACGCAAGAAACATAAAATCTAATAAACACATTCATAGGTAGAATAGCCGCTGTCGTCGTTGGTCATTCCTCAGTCTGACAGTTGAGTACAAGTAAACATAGCAAAATAGAATACGTGGGCGTTTGGACCGCAGCCCAAAAACACAACGATATAAACTTTATAAAAAATAGAATAGTTAAAAACATTCTGCAACTGCAATGGACATTTAGAATAAACGTGAAAAAAGTCATTTATATTTACGCAAGTTGTTTATGATCTATTAACAACTTTTTCACGTGTTTAAATATCTATAACCAGCGACACGCTCGCGGCTTCGTCCGCTTGAATTCCACAATTATTTATTCACTAATCTGAATTACTTCCGTGTTCTAATAACATTGTATTATCATTTTAAAGTGTCAATTTTATTAAATAAAATACTCTAACTGGATATAGTTTTTGCATTTATGAACCGATTGTATTAGAACAAACAGTAAATTAAGGAATTTTATGTTATATTTTTATAATATTAAAATTAAGTAATATACATATTCTAATTAGTTATTATTTTATTTTACATATTATATATATGAACAATTTTTATTCCTATATTCATAGTTGCTTTAAAATATTAAAATGCTTTTTAATAATTATACAATAATACAACGGATTATATAACAAGCCAATTAAATGAAACAATGAAGCAACTAAATACATATGTAGTAGGCGACATGGTAAGCCCGTAAAACATTAAAAAAACAACTAAAATTCTACATAACTAAATAATAATGAATTAATTTCAATGTCAGTTTTTATTTCGTATGAATTTAGAAACAATCATGATTAAAAAATTAATCTAAATTCATTTTAGTCTGTCTTTATTTAATTGAAGATTTTACTATATTTTTATTGTATTAATAGTTTTATTTAAAAAAATATGCTTTTCTAATAAGTAACATTAAAAACATGATAAAATAAAATATATCTGAATTCTTATAGGTATGTTAAAAAACAGGTTAGTGAGCTGATAATTAATAATTCATGTGCAAATGGCATTCTACTTCAAGTCAATGCCATTATAGTTATAAGCATTAGTAAGTATGTAATATAAATTTATTACACTTATTGAAGTCACGATTACGTTATCTTATCTATATGGTTTTTTTTAAATATATTGTTAAAAGATGAAGAAAGAAATTGTTAAAATTAAAAATATTTATATTTTTTTTAAAATAGTGAGTACAACGTTAAGCATTTTCATTTTTAATATGATACTTTTTATATGAAATATAAAGTCTACAGAATATATCTGTAATCTTAAAGCAATCTACTAATTGAATTTAAATAGAAAAAACGTCACATGCATACGTATTGATAAAAAAAAATACACACAATTTTAATTAACAGCCAAGTAAAACTACTTGGACGGTTTGAATATTTCGGAAAGTTCAATGTTATATACTTTTTCTAAAAAGTATTTAGTAAACTAAAATTCATTGCTATTTAGATAAAGTGTTGAACTTACCAGCTGTACTAATTACTAGTATTAAAGAGAAATAAAAACTAAAAACTTTTTCTTTATACATTGTCACTTATCAACTTGAAGAATACACAAAAAATAGCATCAAAACAAATATATTGTATCACTGTTTATAACTTGAATTATTAATAATACAATGACTTTTATCCAAAATAGTTTTTCATTTAAAATAACACTACGTATTTAAATACGTAACTTTGCGACACACGCGGACAACATATCCCTCCAAATTCAGAACTTCAACTACCGGTAAAAGAATGAATGATAAATGTTAGCCCGCGAAAACAGAATCAAAGTAAAGTATGAATGACCTCCAATGGTTTTACTAAAGGCGCGTTCATTTTAATTATGCATATACTAATAAATTATTTTCTACTAAATTTACTGATTACAAATATTCTCTTCAATTTAATATTTCTGCTGTTTTAAAATCATACTTATCGCTAAATATTTTCGAAAGATCTGCAAAATACGATATACTATGTGTTTTGTTTTGTGTTAGCTGTGGCTTCAGGTACAGGACAGACCGTCCTGTGTGCGAAAGATGACATTGGGACTAAAACGTAAACATAACCTAGGCTTTTTTAAAATATAAAATATTCTATTAAATTATATTAAGATATGTAATTTAAGGAATATAAATTAGAAAAATATTATATAGGATCATTTTTCAATATGAACGTAACCAACGTCTTAAGAAATGTTATTAAAGCTCGTTCTGCGAATATTTTATTTCAAAGATGGAAAGGTTCAGAAAATAAATTAGTTACGTACGATCCATTTTTAGCAAAACCTCAAAAAACTAAGGATACTTATCTAGAAGTAATAAAAATGTTTGAGGATCGAGACACCAGACGCCGTGGTCACGTAGAATTTATTTATGCTGCATTAGGCCGAATGTCAGAGTTTGGAGTTCAAAAGGATTTAGAAGTATATAAAGCTTTGATAGAAGTACTGCCAAAGGGAAAGTTTATTCCTACTAACATTTTTCAAGCCGAATTTTTACATTATCCGAAACAACAACAGTGCGCAGTTGATTTATTAGAACAAATGGAAAATAATGGTTAGTACAACATATTAAATGGTCATGTGTATACTAAACGTTAAGTAGAAATTTTCTATACAAATTAACTTAAAATATAAGTTCTTTTTAGGGGTAATGCCAGATTCAGAAATGGAGCAGATGCTGTTAAATATATTTGGTAGAAGAGGCATACCTTTAAGAAAGTTTTGGAGGATGATGTATTGGATGCCTAAGTTTAAAAATCTTAGTCCATGGCATTTGCCAGAAGAACTTCCCGGTGACACATTAGAACTTGCAAAACTTGCAATTCAAAGAATATCTTCAGTAGATCCTGATACACTGATTAATGTTTGGCAGGTGATGATTTGAGATTTACCTATTACCTAGCAACTATTACTAGATTATAGAGATTTTTTTAGCTTTATATATCCCATGTGGATAGGCAAAAATGACCAGGAGCAGGATAGGCAAAAATGACCTATGGTTAGGACACTCTGTTTAATACTGTCTGTCTAACTGTCAAGATATTGCAAGATTGTTGAACTTACTGCTGTACTTTGTCTTATAACATAAAATTGAGCATATACAATCAGATAAGCGGCTTTTGCGAATTTGAATTTCATCAAGTAATCACACATTTTAATAGTATATTGTTCATTTTTATAATTTTTCCCTAGACAGAAGAAATAGAGGCATCATTGGATAAAACATGGATAGTAAGTGGACAAAGTAGAATGCAGCAAGTACTACTGGCTGAACAACCTGTTGATGAACCTTTAACAATCAAAGGCCCATACAATGTGTACTTAAGGCATCATGTTGTTACATACTACACTCTACTAGGAAAGACGAGACCTGAATATATTGATGATACTGATTTGGATGGTATGTTTAAATATATGTTTTTTTTTATTTTACACTGTTTCCCACCCATTGTAGTGTGGGCAGAGTTTAGTACTAGGTGCTCATAATGTTCCTATTAAAACACTAGTGTTCCCCACTTTCTGCCAAATTCTAGAAGTATTGCATGTTGAGTGGCAGAAATTAACAACTTTACCCTATTACCAGAGCAAAGAAATAAAAATATTCACTCAAGTGGGAATTGAACCCACAACCTGTCCATTCCTGTTTTGACCCTGCACAGCTGGCCTCAATAACTTTAATTTTATCATTTTAAGGGTATTCATGTAAATTATAAGGTAGTATATTTATTTTGAGCATTAATTAAGGAAACAGAATTTGTTCATGGGTTTTTTTCTTTTCATAATTAAGAATCATTATTCAAAACTTATAAACTTTTATTTTTAGATGTATCAAATATGGAGAAACCCCAAGGTATACCAGGATTCATAGGTAAAGTGACATTACCACAAGTCAAGAACACAATTCATGAACAAGATGATGGGACAATTGTTGCAGTGTGTGCCACAGGTCTGTTTTATATAAAAATGTATTGATTAAATTTATAGAAACCATTATGGTGTAGTGGAAGAGCTTGTGACTGTAAACACAATGATTGTATGTTCCATCTCCACTCGGACAAATAAATAATAATCTTTAATGTTCCTTTATAGTGTCGAAATATGCATTTTTTGTGATATAAACGGTCATATATATTTTTTTCAATGTAAGGACCATAGATTTGAGTATACGGTTTGAATTTCAACTCAATATCTCCAAGTGTTCCTAAGATAATCTCTTGACAGACAGACAAACTGATCTTATAAGAGTACCTTTTCTCCTTAAATAAAAGGTATGGAACCCTAAAAATTATGTGTACAAGTCAACTTATCAACCTATTCACGTCTGGTACTGAAACACACTGTATTATACTTACCCTGCTGTGTGGGAGAAGCAGAGAGAATCTAATGTTAAGACACTGATCCCCATTTTTCCGCCGAACTCTAGAGGCATTGCTTGATGAGCGGAACTGAACGCCGCGCTTGCATCTATACCCGAGCGAAGAAATGAAAATAACTTATATTTCATTTTCTCAAATGGGGATCGAACCAACAACCTGCCTGTTGCATTTAAAGTCACACACTTGTGCCTATATAAATATTAATTTATATAACTTATTATTACAACAGGAACATCCTCAAGAGATTCATTATTGTCGTGGATAAGATTATTAGAAAAACATAATAATCCACAGTTAGCCAATATACCTGTGATATTCACTCTACTAGCGCCGCCATCAGATGTGTCATTATATGATTCTGAAAATAAAGACGAAGAAAAAAAGGTTGCTCCAACATGAGACTTCCCAACAACTTAAGTGTAGTGTATATAATATGTAGATATTTATTAATAAAATATAACAAATATTCATAAAAAAAACTTTATTTACATTTTTACACCTTATTTACATAGAAAACAAGCATTAATCTTTCAATTTTTATTCATATCAAAACATTATGTACAGTTAATTAGCACTATTCTTCTTGGGTATGTAGTTTTAATTAATTATTTAACAGTATTATAACAAAATCTATAATGAATTATTATTTAAAAATTTCTTTTAATTTTTGTTATTAAATTTTCTAATTATTACTTAGAAAATTGGATAATCACAGTTTATTGTAACCTTGGAAGTAAATGGTCACTAGAACAGATTGTTCATGTTAAGTCCATTCGTAATCCTCGTCAATCTCAAAGGATATTGTCCCCCACTGTCAGGTGATGTTATGCCAATCAGACTGTGGTAGTAGATATGTTTCATTATCACTCCTTACAACAGTAACACCGGCACCATAGTATGGTATGACATATGCTGAACCATCTGCTGGGCCAACTACCTGAAGATGTGAATTTGAATTTTATTTATAAGTGTTTCTCAATTTAAATATAAAAAGGCTAACTAATGAAGTGGAGTGAACTGTGCATAGAATAAGTAGTAAACAAGATATATTAATCTATTTAGATATTAATTATTGTAGTATTTCTATGTATAGTAGGTTTAATAATCCATAATTTGTTTGTTATTTCAAAATATTTTTAGTATTTTTTTCCTGTCTGCATATGAAAGGCTAAACAGAGAAGAATCAAATGTCAAGCAGACAACATAACATTTGTTCTCTGCCCATATTGGGTATTGTGTTTATGAGCAGAACTTAATGCTGATCTTTGTCTTACTTAAAGCAGGAAATGAACATAATACAGTGCCCTAACTAAGAATTGCACCCATTGTGGGTTTTATAGTTTATATATTTACTATCAGACACTATGTCACAACAGCAATTGTCAACACCTTTAAAAAAAGGCAAATATTGGCAAATTATTAAATTTTAAATCCCTTACTTGTGCAGCTATTAGTATAATGTCTAGTAATTGTCCAAGGAACATGAAGCCAAGAGTACATAGCTTTGCTAATCCTATTCCTGGATAGCCCAAATAAAATCTATCCAGCCCAAACATACCCAGGAAAACTGACAATAATAAAGTGACTTCTAATGAATATCCATTTCTGAAAATAAACAAAGAATATAAGGTTCTAAACAATTATTTAATACTATTTCTATTAATGCATTTGTTGTTCAGCACATTTAATTTGTTTCTCACTAAAGATTGGATAAAGAAAAAATGAGTCACTTACGTCCATTTACATGGCATTTTCCTTGTGAATGTGGAATTTTTTGTGTCATTACAAATTATACCATCTGCCGCTATGCAGAACACTGAAAAGAAAATAATATATATGAAGTTAAAAAATAAGTCATACAACCAAACCCAATTACATTTTTAAAATCTTAACAAGGTGCAAAGATTATGAAGCACAAATCACCACTTTCATTAAAAAAATACAACAGAAATAGTGCCATCATCAGTTTATGTAGTGAATAAGTAAATGTTATCTTACCCTCAGCTTCTCCTTCAGAAGGAATATCCTGTCCTTTAGTACAACCATAAAACTGTTGAGTAACTGGATCTATTTGATCTTTACTAGGATCGGGACAAATGTATTGCCCTAGCCTCAATGTACTACAATCTACAATTACATTTTTATCGCTTTTAACTTCATCAGAAGCATATCCTCGAGCATAAAACAAAAATATTGTCACACACAGAACCCACATTATTGTGTGTTTAATAGAAGCATATTTTTAAAATATAACACAAATTAAACATTGTTAAGAAGTAAGTTTGAATTTACTATAAATTACTCAGATATACCATAAAAATCCGTGTGAAATATACTATACATATTACGTGCAAGCTGCACTGTAAATCATCTGTCACTGTCAAGATATATATTATGACATTTCATTTTGAAATTATTGCCACTGTTAAAAACAATAGAGATGTATTCAATTTAAGATCGATTAGATTTATTTGATTCTTGATGTCTCGTTTAAATAAAATAAAGAAAAGGAAGCTTTTTTCTTTATATATATAGAGCCAGTTAACACTTGATTTAAAGTAAAATTGTAAAGTGATTCAAGGCATAACCTTTCTGGCAGTTATTCTGACTCCTCTTATATTTTTTGGCTCTTTTAGGTACAGCGTGTTGGATAGCAGCTCCAAAAATCACATTTGTCTTCATCATTTCTCATTTTGTGATATTATTGATGAATATCACACAAATAATTTGTATTTCTGAAGTGTTTAAAGTTGTTAAATTTTACGTTAATATTTAGATATTTATTATTTGTATCACTATTTTATACAGATACCTTAGATATTTTCTGTATATTTATTAATAACAGACCAAAAGCAATAAAATAGCAAATCGTTAATTAAAATAAGTACTTAACATGACGTCATAAGAGAAACGTGCTTTTCAATAAAAATATATATTCGACACTCTGAATAACCCGTGCTAGTATACTTGAACTGATTGAGAGCACTTATAGTGAAGAGCCATTTCCAATAATTTGGTTGGAAATTGTATTTACTAGTTATTTTATATAAAATATATAAAAAATAGATATTGTAGTTTATATGAAAGAGTTGTTTTTTATATGAGAGAGTTTTAGTTTCAAAATCAATATGCGTTGTTGGTTTTGGGTAAATAAAATTGCTTTTTTTACATAGTATTTTTCCCTTAAAACGTTAACTATTAACTCATAACATTATTACACAATTTACATAATTTAAAAGCTTGTCCCGAGAATTAATTGCTCGTATATTTAGTTTCAGATTTAGTTATTATTTACTGTATTTATTTATCTACGCAAGTGAATCTACAAGATTCTACTCCAATAAACTTACATAATTTGTTTTTTGCTTCACGCTGTATCAAGCACACAGCAGGGTAGACAGAGGAAACCTAGTTTTATGATACTCCGTTCCCTATCTTTCGCCGAATTCCGGAGGCCGGATAAGTTGCGCAGCGGAAGTCAACGCCGCCCTTGCCCCAACACCAGAGCAAAAAAATTAAAATAATAAATATTTCATTTTCTCGATTGGGAATTAAACAACTTGTCTCGTTTACAGTCTCACAATTTGTGCCCCTGCGCCACGACTGGCCTTAACTTTTATTTAACTTGTAATGTATGTAACATTGCAAGTTAAATAAAAGCTTGTAAAATAGCGCACATAATGTATCATATTCATATATTAAGTAATCACATGCGAGTACAATACGATCGAGGAGTCGTGGCCTTACCGATAGTAGATGGATGCCTGGATTTGATTTTAGATTTATTTTTATTAATTTCTTCCCTAGTGAACAAGGCGTAAAAATTCTAGCTTCTTTCGAGCGGCCACGAATCGTCGACCGTACTGTAAGTTAAGTTGAAAAAATTAAGTCTGGCACATTAAAGTAAGGCGGTTTATTAAAAAAACACATTTTTTAAAAATGTTATATAAAAAAAAGTATATCAAACCTTTCATATTATTTATTGAGCACGAAAATTACACAAAATATGATCTACTGAAAGATAACATCGCGAAATATTTCGTGCATGTTGTTTAATAAAAAAAAACTGGACAAACGCATGTCGAGTTCGCGCACCGAGGGTTATTTATAAGAATTTGAGGTCTCGGGCTTTTTCTGAAATTCTAGCTTAGTTTGCTAGAGCTCTTTCATCTGATACCTCATTTTAACTAGCGGCTTTAATACCAAATTTTGTCCCTCTTTAAGGCTATTATTTTTTAGGATTTAACCACAAATATATAGTTTTCACATTTTTTCCTGACCTGTAGATGCTAGCAGCCAAATTTCATAATTGTAGGTCAACCATAAGTATCCTGGTAATTTTGATTCTCTTCATAGCGTTGATATACGCGTTTTTCGCGATATAAACGGCCATATCTTTTTTTTAAGTAAATGTAGAAATACGAATATTTCAGGAAATCAAGAGACCGTAGATTTGAGTATATGGTTTGAATTTTAAAGCAATATCCAAAGCGTTCCTGAGATAAAGACTCTTGACAGACAGACGGACGGATGGACAACAGAGCGATCTTATAATGGTTCTTTTCTTCATAAAATTAATTTTTACCTAAAAAAACGGGCTTCATAACTCAGTAACTCAGACTTCAGAAAGTAAAAAATAATTTTACATAGAGTAAAATGTACTTTGATTTTGTTAATTTCAAAAAGAAGGAGGTTATCAATTCGACTGTATTTTTTTTATGTTTGTTACCTCAGAACTTTTTACTGGGTGGTCCGATTTTGATGATTCTTTTTTTATTTGAAAGTTAATGCTTCTCGTGTGGTCCCATTTTGATCTATATCTGATAAAAATATCCATGAGAAAATCACGTAAATATTAAATTTGCATTAAGTACGTGCGCGACAAATGGACGAATAACTCAATATTCCACTATCCGATTTTGATGATTGTTTTTTTTTATTGGAAAGGATACACTTCAAGGATAATTTGGTGAAAATTTGGTTAGGTTCTGATAATGAAAACCGTGACAAAGTAAAGAAACTCTTCAATTTTATATATATAGGATACTCGGGTGAATTTTTAAGGCTTATCCGGTTATTTAAGTCACCTACCATAAAGACTTTATGGTCAAGTATTTGAACATGATGATGATCAGTTGAATTCCTTAACGGCTTTTGAATAAGGGTTGGATCTGAGGCAGAATATCTAACTGTTGGCATTGCGACATGAGGCAAGAACAAGAAACAGAAAATGTAATAATTCATCAAACTTACTACAATATCGAATTACTAAGCCTGTTTGTTTTAATTGGCACCGACTTCAAAATTAAAAAAATATTTTTTTATTTATTTTACGCTTTTAAGTGATGGGTAGACCTGAAAAGAATGCTTCTCGACCGAGTACGTAGTGGTTGTACTATTACATATTAGCTTCAATCTCAATTGGGCATATTGATAAGTACATAAAAAATATTCGGCGAATTGGGAATCTCCCCTTTTTTTGATGCCGGTTGAATATGAGAATTCTCATAGATACCATTATCAGAAAGGGATTTTAAAAAATTGGGACCACGCGGGAAGCACTAGCTTTCAAATAAAACAAAAGCATCAAGATACACCCAGTTAAAAGTTCTGAGGTAACAAACATAAAAAATAAAAAAAATACAGTCGAATTGATAACCTCCTTTTCTTACAGAAGTCGGTTAACAAATTCAAAGTACGTTTTACTTTTTGTTTAGTAAATGTATTTTTTACTTTTTAGTTTATTGTTTGAAGTCGGTTTTTTATAGGTCACGATAGATGGAGCTAAATATAATATATTAAGTAAAACAAAGAAACTTAGTAATGTGATATTGTAGTAAGGTTGTTGTAAACTTGTAGCATTAGCTTGATACCGACTTTTATTTTTTGTAAAAAAATCTAAGTACTATTGCTTTATGTTAAGTAAATTTATTTTATACGTTTTAGTTTATTTTAAGTCGGTTTATTTGTTTTTTGTTAAAAAATATTTATTTTACGCTTTTAAGTGATGGGTAGACCTGAAAAGAATGCTTCTCGACCGAGTACGTAGTGGTTGTAATATTATATAGTAGCTTCAATCTTAATTGGGCATATTGATAAGATCGTACATAAAAAATATTCGGGCGAATTGTGAACCTTTCCCTTTTTTAAAGTCGGTTGAAAATCAGAACATCTTCGTTTTTGAAGTTGGTTAAAATGACATGTAACAAATGAGGAATATCATTACTGGCAAAAAATTTTAAAAAAGTTTTTCCTTGAAAAGTGGATGGATAAAAATCGTGAAATGAAAAAAAAATATACGTCTAAACTGTTGACGTATATTGATTAATTTATTTAGGTATACGTTTGAAATATTTTACCCTATATGCTGCTCCCGTAAAAGGACCGCAGAAGCTTCCACCCTGTATATATAACTTTCAATTCGTAATTTTATCTGATAATATGTAATAAGCCTCACATTGTATCCAACACAAGTGTAAGCAGAGGTAACCTGGGAACGTAGTGTTAAGACACTCAATCCCCATTAAGATATTTCCGTCCCCACTCTTCCGCCTAATTCTGAAAACATTGCGTGTTAAATGGCGGAACTCTATCTCGCGCTTTGCGTTAGCATATGAGTAATAAAGTTAATATTGGTACTTTACATATATTTTTTTTACTTGATATGTAGTTAACTAATATATAGATTATTTCATTGTAGATTTAACTATTTTTGTTAAATAAAATGTCCATGCTATGTATAACATACTACAAGGATACCTTTTTGTTTATTATCTCTATAAAAATATCAATTATTATGCGCTAAATTAAGTAATATTATAAGAGCAAAATAAAAAAAATAACCAAAAACTCAATTTATGATTACTTAAATTTATAATGGATTAATTATTTCAAATAGGTTAAAAATGCAAAATTATAAATAAAAAAAAACAATATTTATTAATCAATTGCACATCACTATTGACACTTATTCTGTTTGATAGTTTTATCAGTCTTTAGTGCCTGCTTCTTGATGCACGCTCCTTGAAATACAGTCATCAGCCGCGCCAGCCAGTGAATGAGGGAGACCTGTTGAATTAATATATAATATTATCTTTTTTTATCAGCTTCACGCTGTATCCCGCACACAGCATGGTAGGCAGAGGGAACCTAGTGTTAAGACACTCCGTTTCCACTTTCTGCCGAATTCTGGAGGCATTGCGTGTTGAGTGGCAGAATTCAACGCCGCGCTTAACTTCGACACCAGAGCGAAGAAATGGAAATATCAATTTAAGTAAATATTTAATCTCCTCGAGTGGGGATCTAACCCACAACCAGTCGGTTTTACAGTCACACCTCGTGCCGCTGTGCCACGGCTGGCCTTAAATATTATCTTTTCACATATAATCTTTTTCTGATATTTATATTTTATATGGGGTGTGTTTTGTCTTTTGTTTCTTTGTTTAAAATTATGCGACGTTAATGCCACGCTTTGCCTCGACTTCACAGACCGTAGAAATGTATTAAATATTTCATTTCCTCCTATGGGAATCGAACCCACAATTTATCGAGTTTACAGTCACACGCTTGTGCTCTTGGACACCACGATTGGACTTCTAAAAGCGAATATTCTATATATTTTTAATTTCTTTTATTTCAAGCAAATAACACATACGTGTTAAAACTGGGCGGTTGTGGTTGTGCAGGTTGTGCGGTCTGCTGCGCTAGGTTACCGAACGTCAACGTGTTTTGTGTGGCCAATGCCTCGAATGTAGAATTAGATTGGGTCGGCGATCCGAAACCTGAAAATTAATGGATTTCTATAGTTTTTTGTATGTTATTCTGAGATAGATTAAAATAAATCAGCAGTCTACCCTTTTCTTCGACAACTGTAACTCATTACTTATTCAAATCAATAAATATTTTTTACATTTTAAAAGAAATTATTCCTCAGTGACGATAAACAAAATTTACAAACCGTATAAAAATTTTAAACATAGAGGGCCTGCATCCAGCACCTCTTAGAAACCCTTGGATGGCTTCCAAGAGGGCGCGAGAGTCCTGCTAGCAATACCTTATCCAAATATTATTTAAATTACAATAATTTAGGTTATTTCATTGTAAAAAAAGCATTTAAGTTAGGCTTGTATATCAATACATACACTTACACTACTCTACATCTAGTCTACTACACCAAAAAAAATATTTCTGAAAAATTGGACCCTGTATCAGATTTATCTCCAAAAATAAATAATTTAAAAAACTCACTAGGCGTAGTATTTCCAAACATTTTCCCGGGTGAAGTATTTCCAAATGCGGGCGCTCCAAAGCCGCCACCGCCACCAAACGTGGCCGGAGCTCCAAAACCAGTGTTAGGACTTTTATTGAAACCACCGAAGCCTGGTGCTCCGAAACTGTAAAGACAATAACGAATTGGAAACAGTCTGCTACTACCAAGGCAAAAGTGCGGCGTTGAGTTCCGCTACTCGACAAGGAATGTCTTGAAATTTTTCAACAATAAAAATCAAAGTACGCTTTACTTTATGTAAAATTAATTTTTACTTTTTTTACTATCAAGTAAAATATTATTTTTGTACAGACAAAAGACACTAATCGCTAGTGTACAATTTTTATATATGGAAAAATATTACCTCGGTGATCCACCAAATACTGGTTTCGATGCAAACACAGGTGATCCTCCAAATGCGGGGGCTAAAAAGAAAACATAAGAAACAATATTTAAATATATCCCATTTAAGCTTTTAATTTTGTGGAGTGTTGTAAGTATGACGTATCTATGCATATGTGTATGGGTGGATCCGTATATCTATGACATCGTAGCTCCCAAACGGATGAATCGAATCAAAATCAAAATAGAGTTAGAGTATTTTCAGCCATGATTCCAAAAAATACGTTCAGCCGTTTAAAGATTATTAGGTCTTTTCTAGTTGTTTATTTCATCACTAGTCCTTTATATGTCGGTTTTTTATTATCAATTATAGGTGGTACGCGATACAATATACGATATAAAATAAAGTAAAAAATCTATCGTATTCACATACTTTTCTCATGGACTGTAAATTCCTATAAATAATAATATATATACATACAAGTTTGCTGCTGCGGTGTGCCGAACACAGAGGGCTTGTTTTCACCAAACGGCTGAGGACTTCCAAACGGTTGGGCATTGGGCGTACTAAAACTACCGCCTGACGTACCGAAGATGGACGAAGGTTGTGTAGTTGGTTGTTGACCTGGAATTGTTTTGAAAAAATGTTCTTTTTTCTTTATCTCATATACAGTAGTGTAGACAGAGGGAACAGTGTTAAGACGAGACATTGAGTGTTGAGTGGCGGAACTTAACGCCCGGTTTTTTGGTTTGGTGTCAGAGCGAAGAAAATGAAAATATTAAAAAATAATATTCAATTTCCTCAAGTGGGGATCGAATCCACAACCCTTGAGCCCCTGTGTTACGGCTACCTCGACGGAAATTTTCTATTTATTTAAATATTCTTAGCATTGGGAAACAAACTGTCTCAAAAAATATATTAAAGTCTCACCAAAACCGGCCTGACCAAATCCACTACTACTGTTGCCACCACTCCAAAAATCGTTAGCTGGTTTCTGACCAAATGCAGCAGTAGCAGCTCCACCAAATATATTGGAGGCGGCCGGATTTGAACCCGTGAAGTTTGCTTTACTACCGAACACGTTTGTGTTGGTGCTGCCGAATACTGAGCCTGATGAGCTGTGACATAAAACACGTTATAGCTATATTCATTTTTTTAAGCGATAAATGATTAAAATAAAATATTATACAGAGTGGAAGAGGCAGCGCTCCTTTTACTGAAACAGCATATAGGATAAAATATTTCAAACCCATATCTAAAGAAATTAATCAAGATAACAGCTTAGACGTCAACAGTTTAGACGTAGGATTTTTTTTCATTTCACGATGTTTATCCGTACATGCATTTCGTGTGACGCAGTTACGCAAAGATATCAGTAACGTAAACACATACTATTACTACAAAAATACTACTAAAGGTTAAACAACTTTGAACCTTCCCGCCAATACCTACAACTAGATTTTGGAATGAGGCGTATGCGGCGCTTTCCCTTTGATAAGTTTATGTGTGCGTGCGTGGTTGTTGACAAATGGTATTTATTTTAAAACGACAATTTTTTTATTTATTTTGTTTGAAAAAATCACTTCCATTTTTGGGAAAAACTTTTTTTTTATTCTATTAGGCTTTTATGGAGTTAAAACTATGGTTTCATTTAAAGTGGTGCTGAAACTTCCATCTTGTAGATACCGACGTGGCACAAGATACAGCGACTGAGTGCAAACACTGGTTGAGAAGATTAAATATTTAATTTAATATTTTCATTTCTTCTTTCCCATGTCGAAGAATTAATGGGTACAAAGTGTCTCAAAACTAGATTTCCAGGTTCTTCCTACTATATACGGGATACAGTGTATGAGTGTAGTGCGGGATAAAAAAAATATGTAAATAATAACAGCTTCAAAGATGACATATAAATTTTACTAGCGATCTGTGGATGTGTAGAAGTGGAGAGCCCTCGTGAGGAGGTGCGGATGAGACATCATATGTAATACCGACTACCTACTGTGAGATCACAAGTGTAGAGTTAGATCATATGTGAGGGCTTAAGATTACATATGTGGATGTAACATCACAGGCGTAAAGGAGAGATCAATTGTGTAGATGTGAAATCTCACGTGTGGACGAGAGATTACAATTGGAAAAGATTGTGGATGACAATTTTCATATATTCATATTTCATATTTTCATTTTCATAGTCTCTACAAGTATCTATGCTACAAAACACGAATGCAACGAGTTGCCTGTCTGATATATTTTCTTGTAGTATTATCTGTAAGAGATTTCTATGTCAATCTTTTTAGAAAATAAATATCTCTAATCGTATTAAATACACAATAGCATTGTTTAAGCGGGGGAAGCCGCGAGCAGGTTGCTTGTTTTATATAAATGAAATATAAAAAATACTTCAATAAGGAGGTAGTGGATATTAGAGTTATATTTAAAAACATTCAAAACAAGTTAACTAACTTGCAAAATAAATTTTTTAAATTACCCTCCAAATATGCTACCGCCGCTGGTTTGGGACGCGCTCGTAGTAGAAATACTTGCTGAAGCAAATAAGTCAGACTCCCCACCACCGAATAAGGAACTTTGTGCAGTCGTCGTAGGGGTCCCAAACACTGACGCTTGAGTAGTTTGAGTAGGCGTTCCGAACACCGATGTTTGAGTCGTCTGAGTCGGCGTTCCAAAGACCGATGCTTGAGTTGCAGGCGTTTGCGTTCCGAATACTGATGCTTGAGTTGTAGCCGTTTGAGTGCCAAAAACAGATGCTTGAGTTGTTTGAGTTGGCGTTCCGAATATTGAAGTTTGAGTTGTTTGAGTTGGTGTTCCGAACACAGAAGTTTGAGATGTTTGAGTTGGTGTACCAAACACTGAAGCTTGCGTACTCTGAGCTTGTATTCCGAATACTGATGCTTGAGTAGTAGGTGCTGTGTTTCCAAAAACTGATGCTTGAGTAGTAGGTGCTGTGTTTCCAAAAACTGATGCTTGAGTAGTTTGAGTCGGAGTTCCAAAAACTGATGCTTGAGTCGTTTGAGTTGGGGTACCGAAAACTGATGCTTGAGTCGTTTGAGTTGGAGTGCCAAAAACTGAAGGTTGGGTAGTTTTTGCTGCAAAAACGGACGCTTGAGTCGTTTGCGCTTGTCCAAACGCAGGTGCTTGATTTTCCGTAGTGGTTGCGAATATAGAACCTTGTGTGGACGTCCCGAAAACTTGACTAGGTGTCGACTGCGATGTACCGAAAACAGAATTTTGGGACAGCACAGTACTTGGGGTCGTGGTAATAGAAGTTCCGAATAAAGATTTAGACGCGGCCACACTAAATAGACTCTGAGCTGCCGAAGTACCAAAGACAGATGTTGTAGACGCTTGAGTGCTTGAAGCAAAGATACTTTGAGAACTTGATGTTTGTGTTCCAAACCAATTCAATCCTTGAGTAGTTTGATTTGTAGAGGATGGAAACACTGAAGAATTTGAAGTAGCACCTGATGCAGCACTTTCTACTGGTTTCGATTCAACGCTAGTAGCCGCAGGCGTGGATGCTACAATAGGTTTCACACTTAAATTCTCCTGTTGGGCATCTGATTTTATAGAATCCGATTCTTTTGGTTTAGGCAATGTCACAGTTACACTTGTGGCGTTCGTTTGATCGAATGTCGTACTTTTAGGTGTAGTTTCAGATTTTGTAGAACTATCTGGTATTGTTGATGTATCATTTGGTGTTGATATAGCTGAGAATCCTTGTTGTGGCTTGAGAACTGAAAGCAATTTTTTTTATTAATATTTATTGTCATATCTAAATTTTACATTTTCTGCATATATCATGAGATAAAAGAATATTTGTATTGAGACATCCATTATCCACTTTCCGCTCAAATTTAGACACATTGTGTTGAATGGCAGAACTCAACGCCGCGCTTTGTCTTCTTATCAGGGCGAGGAAATTAAAACAACTCATTCAATTCAATTTCATTCTCCGAGTGGGAACCACAACCATCGCGTTTACGCTACAGTGGGCTCAATTATTGTATTATTTACAAATAAATATTTTTTCAATGCATTAAGTATATTTTAAATACAATTTAACATACCTGTGGGTGGAGGCGCAGCTGGAGCACCGCTGAATATTGAGGATGGCCCTTTTTCTATTTTTGCTTCAGCAGCCGGTTTTTTCAGATCAACTGTAAACAGAATAAAAACTGAAGTTAGCTGTAAATGCCGGCGAGGATTTTTTTCGTTCCCTAGTGAACAGTGAGGCCTGTCGTGGCGCAGCGGCACGAAGTGTGACTGTAAAATCCACGGGTTGTGGGTTCGATCCCCACTCGAAGAAGTGAAATATTTACTTAAATTTATATTTCCATTTCTTCGCTCTGGTATCGAGGCTAAGCGCGGCGTTGGCAGAACTCAACTGCCCTAGAATTCGGCAGAAAGTGGGGAACGGAGTGTCTTAACACTAGGTTCCCTCTGCCTACCCTGCTGTGTGCGGGATACAGCGTGAAGCTGAGTGAACAGTATGTAAAGTTCAAAAAGCCTAACTTCAGGGAGGCCACGATTCGTCACCCGTACTGCAGTATTGGGAACAGAGAGATCAATTAAAAGTAACTTGTTATTGTTGTTTTATATATGACGCAATCGTAGCACAGTGGCAACGCTTCTGACTGTAAGCGTAACGGTTGTGAATTCGAATCTCATTTGGAGAAATTTGTGAATTTCATTCCTTCTTACTTTGACACCATTCATTTTATTAAAAACATAAAAACAGCTTCAGTTTTCTCAACACGCAAAAGGTAAAAATAAAAACAATAATGACAGAAAGAATACAGTACCTACGATAACAGATTGGGAAGTTTGAACATTGCCAGTCAATGGTACAATTGTAGGCTTCAAATCTTCTTTTTTATCTGTTCCTATCTTTTTATTATCTATAGGTTTGCTTGGCACATTTTCTTTAAGTTTCTCAGCTACATCATCAGTTTTTAATGCAGAAAAAGGTTTACTATCGACCTTCCCAAAAACGAATCCTTGACCACCTTTTATGATATCTGGTACATTTTGATTCTTACTAACTAACGGTGTTTGTTGCGATGTTTTGAGACTAAACATATTAGTTATAGGTTTTTCTTCCTTAGCTTTTTCCTTTGCGATGGAACCAGCCTCTGGTTCGCCAGTTTCACTCGATTTTGGATTTACGATTGATTTAACAGGACTCGCAGTTTGAAACTGCGAAAACATGTTAGCCATATCAGCTATTGGTTTAGACGCAAACACTGCAGATGGCGCCGCTGCAGCCTGTGGTTTGGAAACTGAAAGAAATTGATTTTGAATTATTCATATTTTTCTATATTCATTACTCAGTTTTATGGATGGAGTTAATTTTTAGACTGCACTGATAAAATCAAATAGAGGCAGTTTCAGGTCAACCAAAATTATTATAGTCAATTAAATTTTCCAAATTTAAATATGTTTTAATTATAAAATGAGCGCTTTATTTACTTTATAATTTAAAGTTGTTGCATATCTAATAGTAAGTATATATAAAAAAAGTATACTAAAAAACATACTTGCAAAAGCTGTTGGTGAACAAATATTCTGTCCCATGAAAGTGTTTGGATCGTTTTTATCTTTATTTTCTATTAAATTGTCATTAGATTCTTTAAGAATGTATTGTCTTAATAAGCTCTTCGTGTTTTGACTGGCAGTCATTTTAGGTTCAGCTGGTACTTGTTGTATATTCTGGATTGGCTTTGGCTTCGTTTCAGTTTGTTTTTCTTCATTTGGTTCTATGAAAATAAATAAATTAATAAAATCAGCTTCACGCTGTATCCTGCACACAGCAGGGTAGGCAGAGGGAACCTAGTGTTAAGACACTCCGTTCCGCACTTTCTGCCGTATTCTGGAGGCATTGCGTGTTGAGTGGCAGAACTCAACGCCGCGATTAGCCTCGACACCAGAGCGAAGAAATGGAAATATAAATTTAAGTAAATATTTCATCTCCTCGAATGGGGATCGAACCCACAACCAGTCGGTTTTACAGTAACACTTCGTGCCGCTGCGCCACGACTGGCCTCAAAAATTATGAAAATAATTATTTTATTTTCTTTAAGCTTAATGATGTATTGTCAAAGCACTTTGTACTTCCTACCAAATTTTGCGAGACATTGCATGTTAACTGGCGGAACTTAACGCCGCGCTTTTCCTCTTTACCAGAGCGTTTATAAATATTAAATATATAATTTCACCGAGTGAGAATCGAACCCACAACCTGCAGCGGTTACAGTTGCACGCCAGTGCACTTGCGCCACGATTGATCTCGATTTAATTAATACATGTACAAATTTATAAATAAAATGATTACCGTCAGTGAACAAAGTTCTAGCGACAGGAGCAGCCGGTTTGAAGAACGTAGGTGTTTTTATAGGCGACTCTCTTACTATGTCTGGTTTAGCTTCTGGTACAGGTGGTTGTGCGACTGAAATATGATATATGTTTTTAGTATTAAGACACTCCATTCCTCACTATGTGCTCAATGCTCGAGACGTAGTGTGATGAGCGGCGGAACTCAACGCTGCGGTTTATTCTCTTAACGGAGCGACAAAATGAAAATGCAAGGAACTAGCTAGCTTTAAATTACAAATGCAAAGATTCTAAAACGATAAGCATGGTAAAGCTGTACTGGCTTCTAATGTTTTATTTTTAATAAGCTTGTATTGATTTTTATCTAAAATAGCGACGTATATTACAGTAAAAGAGTTATGGTTTTTACGGTTAGCAATAGAAGGTTAGCGTTAAAGTTTATTTTCTCGGTATCTATTTAAGATATCTTCATAAAATTTTAACTCAAAGTGGCTATCTGTAAGCTTATTATTATATATTTTTTTCAGAATTTTTGGTATATTCAAAGAAAGATTAGAAGTTTATTTTTTGATAGTGCTTTTACATAACACCCCGTGAATGTGAATGTGAATTATTTATCTATGCTAAAAGTTACAAAAAAATAGAAGAGTGTATATGGATATGGTTGTCATCATATATACGATCTTATTACTGAAATGTTTTCAGTCTTGTACCTGTAGTATAAAGTAAAATAGAATAAAACACGATTAACAACGTTTTAAAAGATTGCAATATTAGCACCCTCAATAATAAACTTAAAATTTTTCTCAACTTAGAATTTACCTAAAATTCAGAAAAAAATTATATAATAAAAAGATACCTTGAGTTTAAATTTTATGAAGATATCAACAATAGATACCGACAAAGTAAAAAGCTAAGGGTTGTAACCCCCGTAAGACTTTTGCTATAAAGGTTAGAGACAAAAAAAAAATATTTGTTGGACAAAAAGCAATACAACCATATTAAAAATAAATAATTAGAAGCCAGTCCAGCTTCTCCACGTTTACCGGGCTAGACTCTTAATTTATAGAAAATTCTTATTTACTTCTTATAGGAATTAGAAGAAAGAAATTATCTCCAACTTAAGAACTTACATGTAAAAGCTGTTTGAGCCGGAATAGGTGGTTTAAAAGTGCTTCCATCATTTTTCATCAAACTTGGTGTAATTTGTGGTACGATTTGATTATAACTCGGTGTTACTTTTGATTCATTTTCCATTTTCATTTGTGGGAATGAGGGTAATTGAGGTTTGGGAACCGGTTCAGCTGGTATCTTTTGTTTCACTTCTTAAAAATAGAAATATTTATTGGTATTTAAATCATTACATACACTCTTTGCTTGGTTTTATGGTAAGTAATTGAGATTTATTCTGATATAATAAAGCGGAAGTGTTTGTTAGTTTGTTTAAGCGCTACGACCTCTGGTACTACTAGTCAAGGTTTACTTTTTTTGTTTTGAATGAAAACTACAAGGAGTGCTATAGGCTATATAATATTATGGTTTAATTTTTAATTAGTTTTAAATAACGAAATAACAATAATTAGTACCGCCATCGTATTAGTTTAACACATATTCTAAAATAAAGCACGCCACATATATATCCGTATGTATATACATCTTATAAATAAGTCACAGTAAGGCATTTTGTGAAAAAAAATATTGAAAATTTCAAGGTGATATTTTACCGTTTTTTATTGAAACTTTAATTTAAGTTATTGAAACTTATTCTATCATCAAGGAAATTTGATGCCTCTTTCACAACTTACCTGTTATTATAACTTCTTCAGCCTTATTTGCCATTTGCTTTTCTTTCAATTCTCTCTCTTTAACACTTTGTTCATACTTCTTCTTCATATTTTCCAAATGCTGTGTCACTTCAACACTTACAGGTTTAATTTTGATGGGTTTGTGATTAGATAGTATATCTCTGAGGGCGTCTAGTTTTTGTGAATTGAGTAACTGTTCCTTTGCCTTATTTTGAGGTTCTATGCTCATATTTAGGATATTTTTGGTCAATTTTGATAGTGGATCTCTGGAAAAGAATATAAATGTGAAAAGAGTAACATCCGCATATAGGAAGGTAGGCAGAGGGTATCTGGGAGGTTACCTAGTGTTAAAACACTCTGTTTCTAGTAGGATACTTCCAATCCCCACTTTCCGCTGAATTCTCGAGGTTTGAGGCATTGCTTATTGAGTGGCGGAACTCAATATCAATACAATATCAAATTACTAAGCCTGTTTGTTTTACTTTTCACCGACTTCAAAATGATAAATTCTTTTTTTAATTATTTTGTTTAACAAAATCGTTTTGTTTAATAAAACATACTTTTTACATTATCTAAAATTATTTTTTACTTTTTAGTAGTTCTTTTTGTACTTTCGTCGGTTGTTATTTTTCTTAAACAATATTTTTTAATAAATAAATAGCACTTAATCCAATACTTACTTATTTTTAAACGGTGTATTGCGAAGCAACGAAGTAGATTTAAACGAAGGTGTGATATTACATTCATTCATAGTATTCCTTAAGGTTTTTATGACAGCTTGTTGTCTACTAAGTATCTCCTGCTGTTTCACTAGCGGTTGGTACACATCATCTAGTATGGGGCGTATCATACGCTCTCCTGGCCTGAAAAAGATACGGTTAAATATCAAATCAAATCGGCTTCACGTTGTATCCCGCACACAGCAGGGTAGGCAGAGGGTACCTAGTGTTAAGACACTCCGTTCCCCACTTCCTGCCGAATTCTGGAGGATTGTGTGTTGAGTAGCAGAACTCAACGCCGCGCTTACACAGATGCGCGTTTTGGCCGTATACAATGCAGTGTTGGTACCGACGCTGTTATACGACAGCGAAACGTGTATATTACAGAAGAAGAATGAAAGAAAAATGAATGCTGTGGAGTTGCGTTCCTTTCGCAGGATATAAAGAGTTAGCTTAGCTGATAATATAGAATAAGCAATGGAGAGATACACAGAATGACAGATACTAGCGAGGATGTGACGGTGAGTATGAAGAAGAACGTGCTCAGCTGGTTCGGGCGCGAACAAATCAGTGATAAAAGAATGGCATTAAGATTTATGATGGAAAAGTGAGCGATAAGAGAGGTAAGGGGAGACCTCGGTTGACCTTCGAAAATACAGTATCAAAGATACTAGAGGAAGGTCACGTAAAAATACAGAGCATCGTATGAAGACGTTGATGACAGTGGCCATGGCGAAAGGGGTGTGTGGAGTAGTAGTTCTTTCTGACTACTCCGCTAGGGGTAACCCCGTAAAGCTAAGTAAGAAAATAAATCTGAGTCCATCGTGGCGCAACACCGGGGAAAAAATATTTTGCGTTTAGTCGCTCCACGCTCCAACTAAAGCGCAGCGTTGAGTTCCGCCACACGATATGCTATGACTCAAAAAGTTAGACAGTGCGTGGTGGACGCAGTCTTAGTATTGCGTTCCCTCCGTCTATACGCGGGAAAACGCGTGAATGAATGATTAAACATACTTCGTTTTCTCTTCTCTAGCCAACATTTCGTTCCACTTGTGATCGAGAGCCTTTCTTGCTTGATCAAGTTGATTCTGCACATAGTAGGAGAGTTTCTTAACTGACGCTATACGTTTCGCTGTTAATGGGTCCATTTGAGTCCATTCTTGGTGGCCTTTTACTCTGTAATTGAAGACATATAAGAAACAACACATCAAAATAGCAAAAATTAAATAGTCTTTATTGAAGCTACAATGTGTGACTTTTTGTTGTCATTATAATTAAAGTTCTCTATCTTGAGATACCATTTTCGTGCATATATATATTTTATAAATGAAAACGGCATCGCAAGATCGATCTCAGACTTGAGAGTGGTGTGAAAAATACGAGCCTTAATTAATTAATTTTAATTGACAAAAACCTAGGCCTGCTTGACCTGCCTACTAAAAATTAGGTTTGTGATTTTTTTTATATACAAATAACATTAAAGATACAAAAATATTTTATAGTATTATAAATGCATTAAAGTATTCCAGGTTTTGAAAGTTAATATTTTTTATTTATTTTCTAAAATATTTAACTAAATATAATCATTAAAATTTATCTAATAAAGGGAGACAGAATACTCACTCAGCGTGTGTTCTAGCTTCTGCTACGGCTGCACAAGTTCTAACAAGTTCCAATTTGAGTTGTATTACAGTCTCCCTTAATTCCTCCATTTCACATTCCTTCCTTATCATATCCACGTCCATATTTATTTCCATTGTCAAGTTTGCCCCTTGTATGTCTTTTTGAAACTAAATAATAATGTCAATATCAAAATGAAGCCATCTTGGCGCAGGGATACAAGCTTACGACTTTAAACGCGACGGTTCTTGGTTCGATTCTAGATCGAGGGAGCGATATATTTAATATTTTAATTACTTTGCTCTGGTAACATGGCAAAGCGCGGCGTTGAGTTCTGCCACTCAGCTCGCCTTCAGAATTCGGTCGGAAAGTGAAGAACGAAAGTGTCTTAATTGTGAACGGAGTATCTTAACACTAGCTTCATAGGTTCCCCCCTCTCCCTATCAGGCTATATGCGGAATACAGCGAGAAGTTGAAAACAAAATCAAAATATGCGCAATATTTTTTTTAACCATCTTATTCACTTATATGAAAAATTACTTCTATGTTTGAGTATAAGTGGTCTTATTCAAAGAATAATACAATTAAAAATAATTATTTGTTTTCACATTAGTTTAAAGTTTATTTGTGACTTTCTAAGTTTAATATTTTCAATCGCTTCATCATTCTCAAATCATTAATTGAAATTTTTATTTAAAAAAAAAAGTAAATCATCTTCACGCTGTATCCCGCACACAGAGGGAACCTAGTGTTAAGACGTTCCGTTTCCCACTTTCCGCCAATACCAGAGCAAAGATATGGAAAATAAACATTTAAATAAATATTTCATTTTCTCGAGAGGGGATCGAACCCACGAACAGTCGCGTTGACAGTCACACTTTGTGCCCCTGCGCCATAACTGGCCTTTATCGCCTCAGCATTTTTAGAAATCATTTTATTTAAAAAGTTACCTTATTCTGCCGGTCCTGCGTGATTCTCATGAACTTGTACAACTCCATTTGAAAATCATTAACTTCTTTGATCAGTATTTTCTTTAATTCTTGGTTAGCTTTCGCTTTATTAATCTTTTCTTGCTCAAGTTTCAATGCAGCTGTCACTTCTGCGGACTCTAGTTTTTGCACTTTTGGCTGAGCCTATAAAAGTTTAATAATAACTTAAAATAAAATTGCATTTATTTAACCTTAATATAAATACAATGTATAGAACATGGCTGATATATAAAATTTATTTTATAACACTTTCTTTATTGAATTTATAAGTTGAAGAATAATAGTTGCAATGTCAGATTAAAAAAAACGACTTTTTCAATTATTTTTTTTTACATTTGCATGCTATTGTTTTTTTTATAATCTTATTTAAGCATGTTTTTTAAATTTCCATTGTTATATAGATAATTGTAAAATACAGTTAAAATTTGTTTTTTTTTCCAGCTTCACGCTGTATCCCGCACTCAGCAGGGTAGGCAAAGGGAACAGAGTGTTAAGACACTCCGTTCCCTACTTTCCGCCGAGTTTTTTTTCAGGCATTGCGTGTTGAGTGGCGGAACTCAACGCCGCGCTTTGCCTCGACAGCAGAGCGAAAAAATGAAAATATAAATGTAAATAAATATTTAATTTCCTCGAGTGGGGATCGAACCCACAACCAGTCGATTTTACACTCACACTTTGTGCCTCAGGCCTCATTAAAATTATTTTTTATATATTTTTTAGTTAAGGTTATTTTTTAGTTAAGGTTAGAGGCCGGTCGTGGCGCAGCGGCACGAGGTGTGACTGCAAAACCGACTGGTTGTGGGTTCGATCCCCACTCGAGGAGATGAAATATTTACTTAAATTTATATTTCCATTTCTTCGCTCTGGTGTCGAGGTTAAGCGCGGCGTTGAATTCTGCCACTCAACACGCAATGCCTCCAGAATTCGGCAGAAAGTGGGGAACGGTGTGTCTTAACACTAGGTTCCCTCTGTCTACCCTGCTGTGTGCGGGATATAGCGTGAA
>JAATLQ010037394.1:0-13802 GCA_013421005.1 Heliconius erato x Heliconius himera
AACCTAAATTGAGTTAAAACAAAGCAATTGGTGAAATTTTCAAGTAAATCGGTTCAGTAGTTTCAGAGAAAAATGCGGACAACAATATGTCGACAGACAGACAGACAGACAAGAAATTCAAAAAAAATCTTTTTGCTTTCTATTAGTCTTTTTAAGTATCCCTCTATCCATTTCAGTCAAAATTACTAAATGTACAGACAAAATATTTTTACTGTCTTATTATATATAGAGATAAGATATTGTATTTAGGATGTATTATATTCTATGGATGGTAAAATTGTAATAAAAATTGAGATTATAAAATTCAATACAAATTTTAAACGAAAATTGGTTCGAATAAAGTAGATTTCGTGACTTTAGAGATAGGGATTAATTATAATTAATATATCTTTCGGTCGTATTAAAAACCTCTAATATAACGTTGGCGGTAGTAATATATCCGACTCGATCTTGGCCGGTTTTTTTAAAGTCGATACTTTCACTATTCTCAGGCTGACCATTGTATTCCATTTTTGGCGATCATGAAACTTTATTGCACAAAGAATATTGAAGTAAAAATAATTCCACACGGCGATTTATTCTTAACGTCATTACGTCTGTCAGTTTGCGCGCCATAACCGTACAGGAAGCATAGACAAGAGAATCATAGACTTATAGACAATAAGTTGCGCCTAAATCATCCCGACCGGATGTAGAGTGCATTGAATCGCCGCGTTTCCTTATTCGTGCCGTCCAAATATGTCTAACACGTGTGGGGATCAGTCTATAGGAAGTTTTGGTCAATGTATGTATGTATGTATGTATGTTTGTACGTGTAAGTAATGTTATGTTGTTTCTTAATCACCTTCCAATCAAAATACAGGTCTCTTTTCTTAATTATTGTATTTTTTTTATTATTAGCCACTTGACATTACACGTGCAATGCCTCCAGAAATCGGCGGAAGGTGAGGAACGGAGTGTCTTAACACTGGGTTCCTATCTGGTTGCATGTCCTAATCAAGTATTATTATAACCAAATGGTTATCAGTTTTTAATCTGTTAATATTCAAACATTGGTAAACCTCAATTTGAACAATCCAATCATATGACAGTTGACACATAGAAGAAGACCAAGCGTTCTTGTAAGGGCTGGCTTCTTTTTTCGATTTAGCTTATGAGTTTTAACCATATTTTAAAATTTTTTAGTGATTAAAAACTAAATTAAATTATATCATCTTCACGCTGTACCCTGCACATAGCAGTGTAGGGAACCTAGTGTTAAGACGCACCTTTCCTTACTTTCCGCCGATTTCTGGAGACATTGCGTATTGAGTGGCGTAGTTCAACGCCGCCCTTTGCCTCGAATTTAATAATCGAACCTTTTAATCTTTTTTATTTAATTTTATTTAAAAACTTATAGTGTTTGATGTTGTTATAATGTCATATTATGAATGCTTAATTGATATATATTTTCCACTTAACTTTATTAATTGGTTATTGCTCATCCTTCCATATGCGACCTTCGCGCAATCGATAACGTCACCGTGTAGTTCGTGTAGTTGTTACGAATCAAACCAATAAGTTTTAATGTATTGTTATTGTGATTTTTATATATATAACATAAGTATATTATCATAAAGTTTCAAATAGGTATGTGGATTGTATAAGAATAATTGGCGGTACGGCGTCTGTCTCTAAAGGCGAAAGTTGTCGGTTCGATTCCCGCTCGGAAGATTTTTTTTTTCATTTTCCCGCTTTGGTAACAAGATAAATTGCGGCGTTGCATAAAAAAACGTCTTGGTGTCTTAAACACTAGGTTCCTTCGACCTATCCTGTTATTTGCGGGATACATCGTGAAGCTATAATGTTACATTTTTGTATGTATATTATAATAAATGTATGAATGTACTATGTCGTTATATGCGAATTTCTTTGTTACCAATAAACTCGATCTAAATTATTAAATACATGTTACATAACATGTATTTAATAATTTAGATCGAGTTGATTGGTGGAGTTTTTGAAAAGGCCTATGTCCAGCTAAATAAAGGCGGAAAAGGACGAAACTGGTGATGATAATTGTTATTTTGAAATAGACTGATGTTAATATATATTTTTGAGTGAAAGGTTATTAAATCAAAATCAATAAATCAGCTTCACGCTGTATCCCGCACATAGCAGGGTAGGCAGAGGGAAGTTCTCCACTTTCCGCCGAATTCTGGAGGCATTGCGTGTTGACTGGTGGAACTCAACGCCGCGCTTTACCTCGAGTTGATTGGTGGAGTTTTTGAAAAGGCCTATGTCCAGCTAAATAAAGGCGGAAAAGGATGAAACTGGTGTTGATAATTGTTATTTTGAAATAGACTGATGTTAATATATATTTTTGAGTGAAAGGTTATTAAATCAAAATCAATAAATCAGCTTCACGCTGTATCCCGCACATAGCAGGGTAGGCAGAGGGAAGTTCTCCACTTTCCGCCGAATTCTGGAGGCATTGCGTGTTGACTGGTGGAACTCAACGCCGCGCTTTACCTCGACACCAGAGCGAAGAAATGAAAATATATATTTAAATAAATATTTTATTTCTTATGCGCCTATAGGTTATTAAATTATATATATTTTTAATATTTGTAATACTCGGCAATATACATAATATTCGGTTGGTGTTTTACCAATCTGATCATACACAATATTGATAGTAAAGTAAATGAACACCCTATATAATTCAAAATCCATAAAAAAAAGGAATACCTACCCAACCTTTTATTAACTAATGCGTAGTAATACCCCTTACAATATTAGGGTTATGTTCCCATTGTGATATTTTTTTGCTGTTTTATTATTGAGTTGCGACCGACAATGGCCTCCCGCTCAGAACGGATTTGCTTCATAGAATGAATTAAATCAATTGATTGGAAGGTGATTCGTTCGTTCCGGTTTTGTCTTATACTTTCTAGATGCTGAAGCTGCTCGAGTTTCGTTACATAATTTTTTTATACTATAAGTACGTATATGTTATAAAAATTGAAAAAAAAAATCAGCTTCACGCTGTATCCCGCACGTAGCAGGGTAGGCAGAAAGAACCCTAATGATAAAACCCTCCGGGGAACGGACGAACTTTCCGACGAATTTTTCAAGGCATTGCCTGTTTAGTGGCGTTGCCTTGGTGCCAGGGCGAAGAAATTAATAAATTATAATTAAATTTCCCAAATTTGAATTGAACCCACAACTGTTGCAGTCACGCTCTTATGCCCCTGCGCCACAACTGCCTTTACAGGTATATCTTATAGTACTTAAGTAAAGTTTCAAAGTTTATTATTAGTTTCTTCGTAGTACTGTTGTTATAGGTAATAAACTTTACACCGGAGTAAAATGATTGTTTTAGTTATATATTAATAATAATTAGGCTTTCAAAAATTAGATATTTACACTCAACGTTTTATAATATAATTAAATTAAGTTGGTAGAGGCCAGTTGTGGCGCAGTGGCACAAAGTGTGACTGTAAAACCGACTGGTTGTGGGTTCGATCCCCACTCGAGGAGATGAAATATTTACTTAAATTTATATTTCCATTTGTTTCGCTCTGGTGTCGAGGCAAACCGCGGCGTTGAATCCTGCCACTCAACACGCAATGTCTCCAGAATTCGGCAGAATGTGGGGAACGGAGTGTCTTAACGCTAGGTTCCCTCCGCCAACCCTGCTGTATGTGGGATGCACCGTAAAGCTGATTTATAAATTGTTACCTGCGATGGTTATGGGTTTGATTTCCGTTTAAGAGATTATACACATTTAGTTTATCTCTACTTTTATACTATAAAGCTGGAAAGCTTGTCTGGCTGAGTCCGCTAATCAAAGGAATTATTTTCATTTGATTACCCGAGCGAAGTCACAGGTAAAAGTAAATACGCTCCGTCGCGTTTTCTTTAAAAACATAGTGTCGTATCACTAACTAAACTTATACTCGACCAAGACTAAATAAAAACGCAAGAAAAAAAAAGGCCATTGTTATATTGTAACAACTATTAAAAAAGAGCTTAATATCGTTTCACTTTTAACTTTCAGACGGAGTCTGACGCAATCTTGTATAAAGTCAGTTTTGTTGTTTTCTAGTATCGGGTTTCTTTCAGCGTCGATCGGGCGTGCAGTTGTTGGTACAGTGCCCCATAGTATTTAGTGCGATCAACCGTTTAGAATTTAAGATTCTATTCTTGTTTTCTTAGTAATTGCTTTGAAATTTTTATATTTGATGCGGTCATTTTTTTAAACAAATAGTAGTAAGTAGGTTTTTTTATATTTTTTATAGTTTTTGAATATGAAAATTATTAGGTTTTTACTCAGGAAAGAAAAGTACTTATTTAGAAAACGTATAAAAATTTGAACGCAGCGGGACTCGAACCCGCGCCTCCTGGAAACCGACCAGGTCCAGGTCGGAATAAGTCTAAGTGTGGAATGACACTTTAAAAAATATTAGGTTTTTATTAGGTTGAGTTGTAACTATGAAATAGGTAATAATATGTAAGAAATTTAATTTGACTCCTTTGAAATTATTGTACCATCATGATTTTGGTGGCTACACGTAGTTTAGATGACAATACAAGAATTTAGTATCATTGGTCTGGTCTGATGATGGAACCAGGAACTCAATAGTGGATGGAGCTCTTGAGAGGTTAGTTGTAAGTTGTAAATAATTCTACTTTTTGTATTTTTTAAATGCATCATAATAACGTGTTAAAGAACAGGTATTTTAAATATTATAGTGTTTAGTTACATTTTTAATAAATATATTATTTTGTTTCAAAAACATCTGCTTATTTCTTATAGAAGAAATAACAAACAGTTGTTTCTAATATGTTATTTTAAAAATATTTAACATATAATTTTTTTTATATTAAATCTTAATAATTAAATTAAATCTTAATATAAAAAATTATATGTTATATTTAATTTTATAAACATATAACTTAGTCTACCTAGGTATAAGTGGTGGTGATGTTATTTATGCCATGAGCAATTCTCTGTACAAAGTCGTAAACTTTCATAAGTTATGTGATTTTATATGACATTTACTATTCTTGATGTGGCCATGTGGCTACAACCATGTGACTGGATAGTATCGCTGTTGTTAGCTTTACGTTATATCCCACAAAGGCAGGATAAGAGAAGGGAACCTGGGAACCTAGTGTTCAGATACTCTTGTTAAGACACTTTCTTTCCCCACTATCTGCCAAAAGTTGTAAGGTACGTGGGAGACGGAGTGTCTTAACACTAGTCTTGTGGCGGAGAGAACTTAGTGACACGTTTCTGTGTTCATCGCTTCACGTTACACGCTTAACATTTTTTATTATCTCGTCAAATATTATATTTTACTTATGCAGACAGTAAAAAAACATATTTTTAAAATAAACGCTAAGTGATATTTGGCATGTATCAACTGCGCCACGATGGATTCAATGATAGCACTTATACAATATACGCTTTTTTACCATAAGCAAATATGAAATTAATTAAATAAAAATAAAAATTAGCTTCACGCTGTATCCCGCACACAGCAGGGTAGGCAGAGGGAACCTAGTGTTAAGACACTCCGTTCCCCACTTTCTGTCGAATTCTGGAGGCATTGCGTGTTGAGTGGCAGAACTCAACGCCGCGCTTGTCCTCGACACCAGAGCGAAGAAATGGAAATATAAATTTAAGTAAATATTTCATCTCCTCGAGTGGAGATCGAACCCACAACCAGTCGGTTTTACAGTCACACCTCGTGCCGCTGCGCCACGACCGGCCTCAAATTAATTAATTTAACAATGTTTTTTATATTTGGTTTTCAATTCAATTTTTACATTTAAAATTCGTGAACTTCCTGTCCAGACGGTAAGTCATTAGGAAATTGTGACAGCCCCAGTGGAATTCAACCCCTACTATTTATAAGGTGTCTGTCAACATCCAGTCTGCGGACGAAGTGGTGGATGCTATAAATCATGTATAACTTTGTTTCAAGGCACTTCTGTTGAGGTGTGATTATCTATGATGGATATGTTTTATACTATGTTTATATATTCATTAATGATATTAATTTAGATCCGTTTTTTTAGTGATATAGAGCGTCATTTTTTTAAATTTTAATATAGGTAACATACAATCGAGTAAGGAAATATAAACATAAATCTTAATTTTTTTTGTAAGTTCATGCAGTAAACTCACAGAGCCAGGTAGGCAGAGGGAATCTAGTGTTATGACGCTTCTGTTCTCCACTTTCCACCGAATTCTGGAAGCATTGTGTGCTGAGTAGCGGAACTCAACGCCGCACTATGGAAAATTTAAATATTAAATATAATATTTCATTTCTTCTAGTGGATATCGAAACTACAACCAGTCGCGGTTACAGTCGCCCGCTTGTGCCTCTGCACCACGACTGGCCTCTTGATAATAAATACGATGATGATGAAACTAATAAAAATCGCCAGGACAATCGTGGCGCAAGAGCCCAAATCACACATTTGTAAACGCGGCCAGTTGTGGGTTCGATTCCCACTCGAGGAAGTTAAATATTTAATATTTTTATTTTTTCGCTCTGGTGTCGAGGTAAAGCGCGGCGTTGGGTTCCGCACTCAACACGCAATGGCTCCATAATTCAACGAAAACTAGTGAGCGGAGTGTCTTAACACTACTCTCCCTCTGCCTAACCTGCTACATGCGGGATACAGTGAGAAGCTGATTTAAAATTTAAATTTAATAAAAAAAAAACGTATTAAATACAAGACTTAATTATATTCACAAAATTAAAACAACAGCTTAATGAAACTATCAGAGTGTTGACGTTTCATACAAAACAAGGTGTGGAATAGAATTTATGTCATTCTACCTAAGTTATTAAACCGAGTAGATTGGATCTGAAAACTACCACTGAAAAGGGGAACTTTCTAGTGGTGAAACATATATGCTTGTTCTAAATTACTTTTATATTATATTTAACGTTATTTTGAATGTGTATTGTTTTTTAATGTATTTTCAGTGATATTATAATGTTATGGGGCCAGTCGTGGCGCAGGGGTACAAAGTGTGACTGTAAACGTGACTGGTTGTGAGTTCGATCCCCAGTCGATGATATGAAATATTTGTTTTTAATGTATATTTCCATTTCTTTGCTCTGGTGTCGAGGCAAAAATGGGGCATTGAGTTCCGGCACTCAACACGCAATGCCGCCAGAATTCGGCAGAAAGTGGAGAACGGAATGTCTTGAGGAAAAGCGCGGCGTCGTGTTCCTCCATTCAACACGCAATGTCTCCAGAATACGGAGGATAGTGGGTAACGGAGTGTCTTAACACTAGGTTCCCTCTGCTTATTCTGACGTTGCTTGGGATACAGTGTGACACTGAAAAAAAATCTAATTACGTATAATTTTATAATATTAGTATAGCATACATTTTAATGAAATCTACATATATCCATATCATAATATGACACAGTCATCTTATATTCCATTTACGTGGAGCGAGCACTGGAACTTAGTCTCCGAACTGGTATTACATTAAAGTTGCCTCTAAGCGAATACCGGAAGTACCCTGTCTCGAACTTCCGGATTAAGTTAATAACCGTCTAAGTAAGATGCTATGAGATTTTACATAGTTTTACAGCTATAATAAGATTCTGACGTGTGGCAAGTAGCGTTGTGAATTTTTAACGGAGTAAGCGAGCTAGTGATTTTGTAAGGAATTCTTAACATAATATTAAATATCTTCGTGTTTATGAGTTTGTTTCGAATGCTTTGCATATTTTTTTTTATTGTTGCTCAATTTTTCAAGAGATTTCCTTTTGTTAGACAAATACGTTGAATTTAAAAATATTATTTCTCAATAATGTATTGTTACTGTAAGTGTTGTCATTTGTTTAATTACATAATAAAAAATATTTTTCAGTTTGAGTTGAGTTCCGCAACTTAACGTCGCGTTTTATTATACCAAAACAGAAAAGTAGAATAAGTTGAATTTGATTCTCCCGAGCGGGAGTCGAATCTGCAACAATTACAAACCGATTCAGACGTCTCACAGCTCCGCAATGGCTTCAAATTAAAAAAAATCAAATTTTAGAATCCAATCTAGGTTACCCAACAAACGATCACATATCCAGAGCGCTCTATCTCGTTTCAATTACGACTGAGCAAGCGGGAACCCGACACCTATCCATCACGGGAACACGGCGGAGTGTCAGCGGAACTTGTATAGAACTGTTATTGATTGCTATACAGCTTTGCGTAATACGGTAACTCGATAGTGCTGGATTTAGTAATTTAGTGTATCTGTAGATTGATGATACTAAGATATATATTTTTTTTAGCTTCACGCTGTATCCCGCATGTATCAAGGTAGGGGGATTCTAGTGTTAAGATAATCCGCTCCTCGCTTTCCGGCACATTCTAAAGGCATTGCGTGTTGAGTGGCGTAATTCAACGCCGCGATTTGCCTCAACACAAGAGCGAAGAAATGAAAATATTAAGTATTTTATTACCTCGAGTTGGAATCGAACCCACAACATGTCATGTTTACAGTTACACGCTTGTGAGACACAAGTTGCTGCGCCACGACTGGCTTTAGGATAATTTTACTGTAGGTAAAACATGTTGAGGATTAACTTTGCAGCATTTATTGCTAAAACGACTATTAATTTCTATATTTGTGTGTATTATAGCTATTTCGTGAGAAATTAAAAGATATTGCCAGTTTTATTCCTACAGAGAACTCTTTCTGAATTAAAAAAAAATTAGCTTCACGCTGTTTCCTGTACCCAGCAGGGTAGGCAGAGGGAACCTAGTGAAAGACACTCCGTTCCCCACTTTCTGCCGAATTCTGGAGGCATTGCGTATTAAGTGGCAGAACTCAACGCCGCGCTTTACCTCGACACTATAGCGAAGAAATGGAAATATAAATTTAAGTAAATATTTCATCTCCTTGAGTGGGGATCGAACCCACAACCAGTCGGTTTTACAGTCACACTTTGTGCCGCTGCGCCGCGACCGGCCTCAATCAATTTTAATTAAATTTAATTTAAATTTAATTTAATTTTTTACGTTCAATATCAAACTAAAAACAATCGCAACTTTTACATTACATGTTAATTAACATAAGATTATTATAAAAATGTCATTTATTATGCGTATCTCGCAAAAATATGCAAATTGACAGAAATTGATATGTTGCGTCAGTTTATATCATCGGTTCCCAACAGTGTTCCGTGGACCAGTAGCGGTCCGCAGCAACTAAAATATGATTATCCGCGAATGATTTAAAATTTTGGTAAAACATAAAATATTTTGACATTTAAATTACATATACTTTGAAATCCATTGATTTTTAATATTTACTTAAAAATTCACACACCCCATCATACAAAATGTCAGATTTTTTTTAAACTTTTGATTTTGAAATTAAAATTTTTGTTTAATTATTAATTTATTTTTATTATATCTACAAAGTGGTCCCTGCTATCAAGAATTTTATAAAAGTGGCCCCTGATCAAGAAAAGATTGGGAACCCCTGGTTTATATTGATGTTATGTTTACGCGCTTTTTATAGTGGCAGCCTTAATTTTATGAAACTAGGTTATTTATTAATGTAGATTTTTTAAAAAAATATATTTACCTAATTAATTAATTAAATTAATGATGGGTTCTACTTGTAGGTAAAGTCTTAACGGATCAGGATCACAGAACCATAATTTTTTAATTTTTAGTTTGTATGTTAACACTTATCTCAGGAATATTTTAAAATTATATTATTATTTGAAAACGACAGTAATGCAGATTAGTAAATAATAATTATGTAGTTCACGCGGGCGAAGCCGCGAGCGGGTAGGTAGTGTAAACTAAATAACTTGTTTGATCGATTTTATATAGGTGTGGTACCTATATTATATTAAAGTTTTGCTCTACCCCGCTCTATACTGTCATTTAGAAATGATGGATGTTATAATAGATAAAGTTTAATTACTCTGTGGAAAATATCTGAAGTTATTATGAGCTTGTATTTCTCATTAAAACTATTATATCCTTTGATTGTAAGTGGTGATATATCAATAAAACCGTGTTTAGTATTGCTATCTTCTAGAGAATACTAGTATGCTTTTTTCTTTAGCTTCGCGTTGTAGTAGGGTAGACAGAAGGATGCTGGGAACTCAGCGTTAAGACACTCCGTTCCCCTTAAGCCACTTCAGTTCTCTACTTTTCTCAGAATTCGGTAGCATTGTGTATTGAGAGAAGAACTCTACTTTTTTTAATAAGATGAATGTATTACTTAGTTCTTTCTATCAACTCTTCTGCATGAGTAAAAGGAGAAATATCAGTGCAACATTTAATTTTCTTTATTACTACCTACTAGGAGGCCAGTCGTGGCGCAGGTGTGACAAAGTGTGACTGTAAAATTGACTGATTGTGGGTTCGATCCCCACTCAAGGAGATGAAACATTTACTTACATACATTTATATTTTCATTTCTTTGCTCTGGTGTCGAAGCGAAGCGCGGCATTGAATTCCGCCAATTAACACAAAGTGGGGAACGGTGTGTCTTAGCACTAGGTTCCCTCTACCTGCCTGCTGTCTGCGGGATACAGCGTGAAGCTGATTTCATTTTTTTTACTATCTACCTATCTCACTATTTAGGTAGTAGTATGAATTAAGAATTCAATTGTAGAATTCGAATTAGACTCGACTCAATTAATAATTAACCCTTGTCATCTTTCTGTTTTTGTTCCTTGATTCTTTATATTGAAACTGATTATATCAATTGTAATACAATACATTTAATTTAACTCGAAATCGTTAAAAGATAAAATAAGTTAAACTGGTTATTTAATATATGTGTCTTGTATCTCTAATAAACCTTTCGGCGCCTGGTACCCATGGCTTTATAGCCGACCTCCGCTGTGTAAATCTGTTGTAAAATAAATATACAAGTTACTATTAAAAAAGTTGACTCGCTGGTACATTGAGTGAGGCCATTAATTTATTCGTTTTTTTTAATTAAGGCCTTAATATGATAGATATTTGAGGCCAGACGCGGTAAATGGGCGCAAGCGTGTGTGTGGCTGTAATGGTGACAGGGTGTGGGTTCGATCGCCACTCGAGGAAATTAAATATTTTATATTTTCGTTTCTTTAATATGGTGTAGAAGCAAAGGGCGGCAAAGCAAAGGGAGGCGGTTAAGTTCAGACACTCAATGCGCATTGCCCCGGAAATTCGAAGCTGGGAAAAAATTATATATATTTTTTAATTGAAACTGTATAATAAGAATTTGGTGTAGCGCGATGAGAACGTATGGCTCAGTAGATAAGAGCGCTTGGACGGTTTCCAAAGAAGCGCAGGTACAAATTTTGTGTTTTGTGTTATCTTAATAGATATTTTTTTTCCAAAGTGTGGAATAATACTTTAAAAATGTTAAAAATATACATATATTAATATTTCTTATATCTTTCATGTTATGAACTGTGTAACTTTATATAGGTGGCTCAGCATTGTGATTTTATAGCTAACCAGTTACTTCTGTGTAAATCTGGTACAGGAGTAAATGAAAAATGAGAAGTTCCAGATTCGTTTTGTTTGTTTGCCCGCGCAGTACGGTGTCGGCTGTCCATTTGGTTATATTTTGTAAATTATGTTTTGTAAATTTAAAAGGTTTTAAGATAAAACATATATTAAAGTATGCAAATAAATGTTTTATAATAGTTTAATGTAAAAAGATTACTTTTCTGACAGTTTCTTTTAAATATCTAATTGCAAAACCTTAAGGCAAAAAACGCCTGGCGTTAAGTTCCGCCGCTCAACGCGCAATGCCTAAAAAAATCGGCGCAAAGTGGAAACTAAGTTCCTTCTAACCTGGTACTTGCGGGATACAGCGTGAAGCTGATGTAGTACATACTCGTAATTTCATAAAGAAAAACCACGTTCAGAATAGGATATGCGGTGTCACCATTGTTTCAGCTGCAATTCATTAGTCGCCAACTGGGTCAGGATTTATGTGGCGTTATCTGTGACATTGATGGGTTCGAGCTCTCTCGTGTGGATGTTCCTGGCTGGCTAAGGCTTGCTTCATTATTCTGATTGTGGCTTTTGATTTTACTATTTATAAAGACATTGGATTAACTTAGAAATAATTTATGGATATAGAAAGTATAAATGGTATTAAAATATTCTTAAACTAATCTTTACTTGCGGCTTTGTTTGCGTTTTTAAGGATAAATCGTATGTGCCCGAAGTAACTTTGAAATATAGGCAGAGTGGGTTACATCGAAACAACATGATGATGAACATGATGTTATATAACCTGAAGTATTCCTCGACGGTTTAACTATACAACACTTTTTTATGGGAAGTACGAGGCGAACGAGCGGACGGGTGGTCACCTACTGGTCATACAAAGTTTTTCAATTCGAATGTATAGTAGATATTTCTGAGATACGAGCGTTAAACCAAATAAAATCTTTATATATAAATATAAATTTAAGTAAAGTTTCATCTCCTCGAGTGGGGATCTAACCCACAACCAGTCGGTTTTACAGTCACACTTCATGCCGCTGGCCACGACTGGCCTGACAGTATAATAAAGAATAGCGCTTTCGAATACTACTGAGCACCTCTTGACATTTGCGAATGTTCGATTTGTATCCGCAATATTCAACGTTCACTTGACATTGAGAGAAAATGTTATAACGTTTCGAATTTATATCTACAGCTCTTTAAGTGTTCTTGTTAATAAGATCTGTACGAAATTACATATATTAAGAGATGTATATATATTGAATATTATATTAAGAAGTTGTTTCATTTTCAGTCTTGCTGTCGCTTCATTGCTAAATTTATTTTTAAACTTCATGCTGTATCCCAGCAGCTAAGCAGGGTGAGCAGAGGGAACCTAGTGCTAAGACACTTCAATTCCAACTTCCGCCGAATTCTGCAGGCATTGAGTGTGCAGTGGCGGAGCTCAACGCCGCGCTTTGCCCCATTACCAGAGCGAGGAAATGATAATATCAATATTTCATTTCCTCGATTGGGATCGAACTCATAACCTATTGCGCTTACAGTCCCACGCTCGTACCCCTGGATCACGACTGGTGTTTGAAGTAATACTGAAAATTTCGTGTAATAATAATTTTATTGCAAAATGTCTACCACGCAGAAATTTTTTAATGATGAAATACATACTTTATTTTAATTAATATATACAGTGTTTATAAGACAGAGTTATTTATATTTTTTATTTCGTTCAATTTTGTTCACAGATTTTGGCCGATGAACTCATTACAAAATATATTGAAATATACTTTAGTATATTTTGTAATGAATTCACATGTTTCATCATATTATAAGTTGTATTTAATAATATTTATAATAAAACATTTATTAACATGCTACATATATATGTATGTATGCTCTGCCTACCCTGCTGTGTGCGGGATACAGCGCGAAGCTGATTTGATTTTGTTGAAAGTAAACGCCAGTTTGTAAAAATATGCATTTTTAAACATTGGTGTTTTTTATACTAGTATAAGATGTATAATTAATTGATATATTTAAATTTAATCTTAATGACTTTTTAACACGCTTTTCTTAGATCGAAATGTGACTGCAATAAAACCAAAAAATCTGAGCTTCAACCACTTGTATTAAATGTATTCTTAGAACTTGGCAGTTATATGTAGCTTATGTCACAAAACAATATTTTGTATATAAACGAGCTGGTCCAATGATGGGACCAGGACAGAGGCAGGACCTGAATATCACAACTCTTCAGAGGTTACTAGTAAGCCATTTGAGTTTCGGCCCATACAATTTATAGCT
>JAATLQ010037394.1:20093-53438 GCA_013421005.1 Heliconius erato x Heliconius himera
GCACACAGCAGGGTAGGCAGAGGGAACCTAGTGTTAAGACACTCCGTTCCCCACTTTCTGCCGAATTCTGGAGGCATTGCGTGTTGAGTGGCAGAACTCAACGCCGCGCTTAACCTCGACACCAGAGCGAAGAAATGGAAATATAAATTTAAGTAAATATTTCATCTCCTCGAGTGGGAATCGAACCCAGAACCAGTCGGTTTTGCAGTCACACCTCGTGCCGCTGCGCCACGACCGGTTTCTTTTTTTTAATATCGATTTATTTAGATATGCAAAGTTTATTGTATGTTTAGATTTATTTGTAACTCGCCTTTCCTTATGTAAAACTCGAGAAAAGAATGAATCTTAGTTCAATAGAAATAATAAAAATTACTTATTTAAATAACTTTTTTTACTTCCTCGTTGTACCCCCATATATAAAGGTAGTAAAATTGAAACTAGTGTTAAGACACTCTCAGACATACCCACGCACCATCCGATTATTTCGTCGGTTTTTAGCAAAAAAAAAAAGCTTCATTTTATATCATTTTATAAATAAACTAGCGGCCCACTTCGCTTCCGACGCACACCACCTATAATAACTTTATTAAACTGAATTTGCCAACAGATTGATTCATTCAATCATCAACAATTTGTTTTCTTAATTCTGAGATAGTGCAAGAGCCCTACTTGGCTGCTTGTGACATTGGCGCCAAAGGCGCCCCCCGCAGGACTCGAGCGGCCTTAAACAGAGCGTTGAATAATTTTGATTTAACATTATCAAAAAGTGTACGTAATTTTATATAGCCTTATAGCACTCTTAAAGAATGTAGCTTTCATATAAAACAAAAAAAAGAGTAAATCAGACCAGTAGATCTTAGTGCTTAAACGAACAAACAAACTCTTCCGCATTCATTCCGTATTATTGTATGAATACATAAAATAAAATACTAAATAAATAACATGTAATTTATTAATAACTTTTGCACTCACACTACGAAGGACGTAGGTCGTAGGTAGTTCAGTGACCTATAACCTGATTGTGAACGTATTTGACGAATGTAATATTTCACGGTGTCACGTCACACCGCAGTCACGCGAAATTGAATGCTTTGTAACTGACATTTCTATAGAAGGTAAAAGCATTGATAATGACCGTTGTTCGGTATTGTTATAAATCGGTTGGTATGTATTATTTTGTACTTTTTCTTTTTTATGTTCTATATAAATTTTTTTATTTATGTTCTTGTAAGACACTTGTGGGGTACAAGTGGGTATTTTAAGATAAATTCTGGAGGCATAACATGTTAAGTGGCGGAACTCAACGCCGCGCTTTGCCTCGTTGCCGGCGAAGAAATTAAAATATTTAATATCTTAATTTAATCGTATCTATACTGTCTGGATTATTTATATCTTTGAAGAAATATTTTTGTGTAAAAAATTTTTTACAGGGCAATTTCGTTAGTAAAACTTCTGGGATGGGCACAGAACTATTCTGGGGTGGGTACGGACCTTACCGTACGATAGTGTCGTCTGTGGGTTGTCAGTCAGCCACAAGGCACATTATATAGATATCCAACCACATCTCAGCTCTCAAGCGTTGCGTTAAACACATCATACCCATTACACACCGAGACCGCTCAATGATACTATTTTATACCGTTTATTGTAAACTAGCGAAGATCATCGTTACACGGCGCGTCATATCGACACGTCCATTGCGGTCGACATTGGTACAGCCGACCGCAGTCACCGAATACGAATGGTAAATGATATATCGAATGGTTTTGTAGTTGTTTATAAGTTAATTTTTAACAAAAACCCGATTTTTTTTTTGAATTTTCAATATAAAATAAAAGGACAATACACACGGAGCAAGAATTTATTAAGAAAAATATAAAATAATAAATTTTCAAGGCGTGTCATATATCTGTATAAATAATATTCTAGGTCTAGGTTAGTAATAAAAAAAGTAGTACTATAGTAGAATATAATCTAGGTTACTAATAAAAAAAGTAGTATTGTAGTAGAATAGTAGTTGTGCCATATTTTATTGGATCCGTCTAGCCGTCTTTACGTAACCGGCCAATATTCAGTAGTTATTTAATAGCTTTAATTTTATATAACGTGCTGCGAGACGCACATCTGTTTGACCTAATTTAACTTACGGAAAACTCTTTTTAAAATAGTTAGTTTTAAAAATTTAATTAAAACTTACATTACATCGAAATATATATTAAATCATCTTCACGCAGTATCCCGCACACAGACTTGAGTTTTTTTTAAATCAAATCAGCTTCACGCCTTATTCCGCACACTGCAGGGTAGGCAGAGAGAACCTAGTAAGACCCTCGGTTCCCCACTTTCTACCGAATTCTGGAGCATTTCGTGTTGAGTGGCAGAAATTTATATTATGCTCGACACCAGAGCATAATATAAATTTAAGTAAATGTTAAATTTCCTCAAGTGGGGATCGAATCCACAACCAGTCGGTTTTACAGTCACACTTTGTGCCCCTGCGCTACGACTGCCCCCAACTTTTTTTTTTAATAATATCTATATTTTTTAATATTATCTCAAGTCACTTTTTAAATATTTCTAATTTACAAAATGATACTATTTTTAGAGCTACCACAAAAGTTCAACAATGAAAAAGCTTTCACTATCACAATACAAAAGTTGATTTTTTTTTTCACAATTTATTACTTTATAGAAGTAGCACTAGCGACTGTTTTATCCTCCATTTTTCCACTACACCTTTGTTTAGTGATTTAAAAGTAAAAATATATATATAAAAATAAATATATATATATATATATATTAAAAAATGTAGGTAACCCAGATTCTGTATAGCGATGATCAATGGTCATGCACACATGTAAATAGGTCGACCCAGTACATTGTTATATTTGAATATATATCTTGAAAGCCTTGCCCCCTCCGTGTACCGTGAGAAATCGTACGCCACGAAGCTGCTTTGATATTTTGTTGTATATCTTTTTGTAACTGTATTTGTTTGTGTTATATGTATATATGTTGCTTGACGCTGTATCAGATAGCAGAGTAGATAGAGGGAACTTGGGAACCTAGTATTAAGACAGTATGTTCTCATTAAGATACTTCCATGTCCCACTTTACGCCTAATTCTCGAGGCATTGCGGCTTGAATGACAGTACCCAATGCCGCGATTTGCCTTGTTACCAGAGCAAGTGGGATTCGAATCCACAATCGTTGTGTTTACAGTCGCATTTATTATATGTATAGTGTAGTCTTATAGTGTTGTAACCAAAATTAGTGATATTAGATAGACTCAGAGGTGCGAATTCAAATTACATACAAAAAATATTTAAATAGACAATCTGCTTTATTTTTAAAATAGACGAGAACGATATATACCTACGTATTGAATATTTTGCTTAAAAAACTTATAAAATGGATGTCACGCCTAAAAATATTCTTAATTAATATAAAAAAGAACACTTTCGTTCGTTTCGGTCGTTCGTTGAGTTCTGCCACTCAACACGCAATGCCTCCAGAATTCGGCAGAAAGTGGGGAACGGAGTGTCTTAACACTAGGTTCCCTCTGCATACCATGCTGTTCGCGGGATACAGTGTGAAGCTAAAAAAAAAAAAGAACGCTTTATTTTATTTTTGTAACACATGCCATTCATCACTCATAAACATAATTATACAATTAATTTGATGACATAACGTGGAAACTAGGACAAACTTGTTTGCCTATAATAGTGCAAAATACTATAAATATATATATATATATATATATATAAATATATATATATATATATATATATATATATATATATATATATATATATATATATATATATATATATATATATATATATATATATATATATATATATATATATATATATATATCGAACGATGCCCTGCAATTTTGCTTTAATTCGCAGATATATGCATGATAGGGAATATCCAGTGTCAAGACACTCCGTTTTCTTTAATCAAACATTATAACATAAGACACGAAATGTATTGATATAATGAAAGAGAGTTCATTGCCGTTGCCATGTTAGTGCTAGTGCAACTTGTAACCGTTGAGAATCTAGCGGGCCAAGGCTGATAGACATTGGTGTAAATAGAATGAATTTACATTAATTTTATAATTTTATTAATACAGCTTATTTAAATAAGTAAGTTTCAGTCACATTTCTTTTTTATATATGCTAAATAAAATGTCTTTATTCAGCGGAAATTGGGAAACGGAAGTGTCTTAATGGAGAACGGAGTGCTTTTACGCTAGGTCCTTAGGTTCCCTCTGCCTTGTCTTTTGGAAATATCTTTAAAAAAATATATCAAAAGTTACAGGTTCCTATTAAATTTTATTTTAAAAATTTTAATTCTTAGTAGGTCCGTTTCTTAATAGTCATTATAAAAATTAAATTGTTTTTTCTACTGTTTCAGATTATATGGGTGGTCCTTATTGATCCTATGGTACGTATTTATATAATATTTTCTATATATTTTTTTGTTACAGATTACGGTAAATTGTCGAGTTTATTTAACGCTACATTTTAAAGTTAACGCTAGCATATGAATAATTAGATAAGAAATATATTAACTTTTTGAATATAAACCGAGGCCAGTCGTGGCGCAGGGGCACTAACAAGCGTGTGGCTGTGAACGCGAGAAGTTTACGACCGACAAGAAGAAATAGGAATTCGGCAAATGGGGATCCAAGTGTCGAGGTTCCCTCTGCAGTTTGCAGGATACAGCGTGAAATCGCTAGGATTCCTTATTTATATTACTTACTTAAATTTCTATTTCTATTCTTTAAGATTGTTAACAGTATTTCTTGACAAAGGCGCCGACTCGGCTATGGTATAGTGTGAATGGCTGTTTCGTTAGCCCATTGATGTGTCGGCGAGATGAGACCAATAATCCTCTATAGTATTTATATACTAATACAGTGTTACATGCGTTAAGCGTGTGACTGTAAACGCCTCAGGTTTTGGGTTCGATTCCCATTCGAGATAATGTAAATTTATATTTAAAATTTTGCATTTGTTCGATCTGGTGTCGAGATAAAGCGCGGCGTTGAGTTGTGCCACTCAACACTCAATGCCTTCAGAGTTCAGCGGAAATTGGTGAACGGAGTGTCTTAACACTAGGTCTCCTCTGCCTATCCTGCTGTGGGCAGATTTCAGGGTGGAGCTAAAAAAGATGTTACATAGAAATATTTTTCGCCTCGCGACAACACATCGCCCGCCGTATGGACATTTATTAAAAAGTTGATATCATAACGTTTTTTTTAAACATTTTTTAAAGTGTTATTCCACACTTAGGAAAGAAAAATACTTATTTAGAAAACGTATAAAAATTTTGAACGTAGCGAGACTCGAACCCGCGCCTCCTGGAAACCGACTAAATAAGTTGTAACAATCGTATAAAAATTTCGACATAGCTTGATGAGAACGTATCTCAGCGGTCAGAGCGCCTGGTCGGTTTCCTAAAGGCGAAAGTAAAGCAGTCCTTGGCTGTTTGTTATTTCTTATTATATATTTCTTCAAATTTAATCAAAACTGAATTGATTCCTGTCATTTCTGGATTGAATATTACACATTTTTTTTTAAATGAGTGTAACAAAAAACATCGTTTCTTAACGTTTACCTTATATAACCAGAAAGCAGAGTAAAATAAAATATCAATAGGTTCATATATTTTATTCTTGTAATAAAAAGTTTCTTATAATATCTTAATATCTGAGTGTTATGTAATAAATGGAGCGAAACGTTTAAAAAAATTATATAAATTTAATTAAAAACATTTTTATCTTTCATCATTTTTATCACTTTCCAAAGATAAGTAGAAATTTTAATCGTAGAATTTCGCATATTTAATTTGAAAGTAAACAGTATTACGTGAACAAAAATAAATGTTTTATTTGTAGAAAAAAATATTAAATTTAAATCATGTATATGTAAGCTTCACGCTGTATCCCGCACACAGCAGAGTAGGCACAGGGAACCAAGTGTTAAGACACTCCACCATTTTCCGCTGAATTCTCGAGGCATTGTGTGTTGTAAGGCGGAATTCAACGCCGCGCTTTGCCTCGATAACAGAGCGAAGAAGCCATTTCCTCGAGTGGGGATCGAACCCACAACTAATTTCGTTTACAGTCACAGACTTGTCGCCACGTTTTCGTTGGCGCTACGACTGGCCTCTAAATCTAAATTATTTATATGAATGATATAAGCGTATAAATAATTCAGCTTTCACTAACTTTGGAAGCTGCTTCTGAGATAAACCGGGAGCTTATCAATTCATTTTAATGTCATCGTCAAGGTCCTGGGTGTCGGCTACTACTGTAGTAGTACAACATTATAATGCCAATGAACTTTGTTCTCTCTAATATTATATCCAGATTTCATATTAAAATCTTGTTTAGATTTATTTTGTTTGGAATTAAAAAAAATGTTATTGTGAAACCATTGTTGTTTACTGCTAAATGAAACGTGAAATTAAGTTTTACAAAAAAGTGTTTTTAACCAGTTCTGGCATGATTACCATCATTTATCAAAACGATTTTTATTTACGGCCTTCGCTTTTGAAATTAAGCATATTTATATTAATATAGATAGATTTATAAATTCAATCAATCTGTCCTGTAATTCATTAAATATGGTCGTTGATGCATACTTACTATGTGTCAAGAGAAACTCCGTTCCCATTAAGACCGAAATCTGGAGGCATTGCTTAGTAGAGTGGCGGAATTCAACGCCAATCAAAAATATAAAAAATATTTCATTTCCCTTTCCTTCAGCGTGAAGCTAAAAAAAAGGATATGTTAACTATCTTCGACGCAGCTCATTCATAACGAAATATTTTTTTTAATCATTTTTATTAGCTTCACGTTGTATCCCGCACACAGCAGGGTAGGGAGAGGGAACTTAGTATTAATACACTCTGTTCCCCACTTTCTGCCGAATTCTGGAGACATTGCGTGTTGAGTGGCAGAACTCAACGCCGCGCTTTGTCTCGACACCAGAGCGAAGAAATGGGAATATAAATTTAAATACATAAATATTTCATGACCCACAACCAGTCGATTTTACAGTCACATTTCGTGCCGCCACGACTGGACTCGTCGAAATTAATATTAAATAATATTTATTAAATTAACGAATAGTAAATTGTAAATAATGGAATGTTTATAGTTTATGATACAAAAGAAATTACATATATAAATATTTTAAAACTAATTTATTCTTAAATAAATGCAGAAAAATAACATAAATAGAAATCTCTAATCAGTCTAATTTCAAATTTCGTGGTCTCTGTTATCAGTCCAATGTAGGGGGCAAGGCCGCCGGACGTCGACCCGCTACGGAAATAGCGCCACGTGCGCGCAGCTGCCTAGAGTAGACTGTAGACTTGTAGGGTAAACATGATAATCGATACTGCAGCGGTTTCAGCTAAGGTCTCAGCCAAGGTGAGAAGGTGGTTTAGTAGTTTTGACCTTCCCCTGTTCCACGTCCACGGCGACCTTCGACGACGACGGAATCTGGGGCGAGTTTTTGTCACGTTCGTTCTTGGAAAAGCAATAAATATAGGCATTTAATTTTTCTAAAGTCTCCGTTTTGGTTAATTATTGGTTACTTGCCATCTGCAAAATTAAACACTAAGATTTTCTTTACCAACTTGGATTGTACGTTCTAAGAAAATAAAACATTTAAAAAAAAAAGTAAATATTTTATCTTATTAATATTAGTTTCCTTTTTGTTAATTTTCTCATTTGCAACTGTAATAACTTAAGTTGATATGTATGTAACTAAGTGTATTATTTATATTAAATATTCGTATATTTTATTTTGAATAGAAATTGTTATGCTTACTGCCTAGAGTCAGATATAAAGGAAGTTATGAGGACTTGCATTATACATATATTTCGTTTATATGTATATTAGTTTTGAGTGTAGCTATCTTTATGTTTTATTAATCAAGTTAAACATTTATATGTTTGTACTTCCCTAATAATATTATATTTTTATGTAACTGTATGTAACTGTATATAAAACTAAACTAACTAATAAACTAAGGCAGAGGGAACCTAGTGTTAAGACACTCCGTTCCCCACTTTCTGCCGGATTCTGGAGGACTGTTGAGTGGCAGAACTCAACGCCGCGCTTTGCCTCGACACCAGAGGAAATTATAATATTAAATTTTTCATTTTATCTAGTGGAAATCGAACTCACAACTTGTGACAATTACAATCGTACGCTTCTACTCGCTTCGCCTCTTATAAACCGAAAATAAATATCATCTTGACGATATTTTTGAGTGATGCTATAATTTGTAACTTACTCTAACTCAAGGAAACGAAGGTACGGAAGTGTCTTAACGGGAACGGAGTGTCACAAAAGTAGCCTATACCGCACTGTGCGGAAAATAAATAAGTAATTAAAAAAAACAAAAAAGAGAACCGAGTGTCTCATCACTAAGGTCTCCGCCAATTCTTCTGTGTACGACAAAAAGTGTTAAACTTTAAAACAAAAACTAAAGTGTTAAAGATCTCCGCAGCCTCGTAAATTAAGATCTTATCATTTGAAATTTTAATTACAAGTAAGTTATGTTTGGCTAATCTCTCGGCAATCTGTATAACGACCCGACGCGACGTCCACGACGACCTCACGGTATCTGGGGCGGGTTCTTGTCGCATTCGTTCTTGGAAAAGCAATAAATATAAGTACTTACTTTTTATCAAGCCTCCCATTTTGGTTAATTAATATATATTTTTATTATGTTACTTATAGATTGGTAGAATATCTTATTATTTTATTAATTTTAATAATTATGGAGGCTGTCGCGGCGCAGCTGCTCGGTATTTGACTATATACGTGATGGTTGTGGGTTCGAAACCTATACGGAGGAACGAGTTCCGCCATTAACCACGTAATATCTCGAAAATTAGGCAAAAATTGAGTTGGAGTCACTTAACACTAAATAATTCCATTTGTTTCATCTGCTATGTAAAGTTAAAAAATAATAATTTTCTTTGAAATTTTATCAGGGACAAATCCTGTTATTTTGGCCTGTGAGAACGCTTTAATTATTTAATTAATTATTATGCAGTATAACATAGAAAAAAATACTTTTAAAATATATATTTTATATAAAACAGTTATCTGCTTACTTTTACTGAAACTTTGTAATAGATATAAATGCACTTGTAAAAGATTAGTTGTTAATTTCTCGCAAATATCTGGATATAAACAACCGCCCACGCGCCGCCCACGCTGTCGACTGTAAAATTGTTTTTAAAGTGAAAGTACCAATTTTATCGTTATCTGCATTAAGTACGTAGTGTGATATTGAGTGCAGTCGTGGCGCAGGGGGACAAGCGTGTGACTGAACGCGACAGGCTGTGAGTTCGATTCTCGCTCCACGAAACGAAATATTTAATATTTTCATGTTGCTCGCTCTGGTAACGAGGCAAAGTGCAGCGCTGAGTTCCGCCGCTCAACACGCAATTTCTTTCGTCTACAATAGAAGATATCAATGTTTTAGCTTATGAGATGCTCTACCAAATTTGTTAAAGAAATTTTAATCTGAAAACTAAACAGTTGAAAAAAAAAAATACACAATTTTCTTTAACGTTTCCATTTTTTTTTTCATGTAAAACGTCAAAAATAAATGTTTATTTATGGATATAGTCTTTACATGCCTAATACCTTGGCAAAACATGGTGAAACAAATCTATCTTTTTAATTAGCACTTAACTTGACTGTTCTTTATATTTGACGACTTCGTTCCCATTAAGACACTTCTGTTCCCAATTTCCCCCTAAACGAAGACGAAAACGAAGCCCCTCAAACACTTCAACAATTAAAATTTTGACATGTTTCTTACGTAATTTTATATAGCGTCGTTATTTGAAAGACAAACACAAGCACTTTCAAGGTGTTAATTTTAGTAATAAGTTAGACCGCGTCGTGGTGTTCGGAGTACGAAGCCACTAAATGAGAGATCAAAAGCTCAATTATATTTTCTTAAATACTTTATGTGTATTTATGTTTAATGTTTTCATATTAATATATAAGTTATTGAAATAACTTTTGGTAATTCGGCCGAAAGTGGGAAACGGAATGCCTTAACACTAGGTTCCCTATGTGTGGGGGACACAGCGTCACAGTGGGAAAAGAGCTTTCCGCCGAGCTCCGGAGGCATTGTATGTTTAGTGGCGGAACTCAACGCCGCGCTTAGTCTCGACAACAGAACGAAGAAATGATGATATAAATGTAAGTAAATATTTCATTTCCTCGAGTGGGGATTGAACCCACAACCAGTCAACTTTACAGTCCCACCTCCCCGCGCCACGACTGGCCTCTGGTAAAAAATATTTAAAAAAAAATAATAAAACGCTCGTCCCCAAGCCTCCATGTAAATGTAATCGTAAAAGACATGTCCATTATGTTCAGCTATTAGAATACATTAGCGGCGCCGACGTACACACATGTGTCAATGTCAGCAAGTTAGAAAGGTATTATATTATATACGATTATATAATATAGATAGAACTATTGTTTTTTGTCGGTTAACGTGAGATATTATCTTTATATTTGTATGGGGCGGGTTATATTCAATTTGGGTGTATGTACTTACTAATTTCCATAAAAGGTTTTAGAGTAATTTCGTTTAGTATGTAGTAGTAGTAGTAGTAGTAGTAGTGTTGTTTAGATATATATAATCAACCCCTAAAAAAATTCACGCTGTACCCAGTATGCAGCACGATAGACAGTGAGAGCCTCGAGCTCCTCACATACCGCCGCTTTCTCAAGGTATTGTGTGTTTCGTGGCGGAATTCAACGCCGCGCCTATGCCTCGACACCAGAGCGAAGAAATTCAAATATTAAATATTTAATATCCTCGAGTGGAAATCGAACCCACAACCTGTGGCGTTTACAGTTACATGCTCAGCCTCTGCGCCACGACTTGTCCCTCTATGGTTTTAAATTTAGTACGTTGTTAATTTCGTTCAGTTCGAATCTATAAAATAAATTATTTAGTAGTTTATTCCAAATATAAAAAGCACTACGATACCAGGTTGTCTTTGCCTAACCTGCTACGTGCGGGATACAGCGTGAAGCTAAAAAGGGTCTACCGAGATATATAAAAGAAATTCCAAAAATAGTTAAATAATTATAACTTACCAACAAACGTTGGTTCATATTTTTGTATTAGACAAAATTTACAATAATAACATACATACCTATATATAAAAAAATACCTTAAAAAACTAAACAAAATATGATTTACAAGACAAGCAAAAAAGAACATCACACAGCATTTGTACCGAATAGTGAAGTATTTAAACTGTTGACGCCCGAAGGGATGGCACCGCTGTTAGTGGAATCAAATCAAATAAAAAGTCTTCAATCCTGGAAATCGATAATTCTGGAAGGGGGATGAGGGGGTGGTGTCACTTTCATTTGTTGAATGTTTAGCTACAAGCTTCCATTCTTATATAGATGTACGAGTACTTGACTTGTATAAATAAATTATATGTGTATAGTCAGTCAGTATAGACGTGGTGTAGATTTTTTTTTGTGTAGTAGAGTAGGCAAAAAGAAATCAGTGTTAGGACACTCCGCTTTTCACATTCAGTCAAATTTTGCGTGGTTATTGGCAAAACTAAGTGCTGCACTTGAAAAATGAAAATATACGTTGTACCCACGTATGTATGTATATAAAAAACTGTCTATATGTATATTTAAGAATTACCTCTTGTTTGATATTTAGAAGGCATTTAAGCTAATTAATCTGGGTTTTTTTTTATTTATAACTCTCCGTTTCTCATTAATCAAATACTAATGAAATTTTATTGTAAATTTCTCAATCTGCATTTGAACTGGTAACTTTTAAATTATAAGACTTCCCTAATAAATACTTCTACGAAATCATAATAGAAACTATTTTAATGGTTTTTAAACGAGAACAACGATCCCAATTCAATTTTATTGATATTTCCAATTTGTAGGACATACAGAATGATGTCACGAATGATGCTCTAAATCTAAACAAGTTGTTGTAATTTTCTGATAAAGTAACTCACGCCCTAGTTACCTATTTCGAAATGTGCAAGTGCAATTCTTGTTTCTAATTTAAATAATAGGTGAAAATTTAAAAAAATCGAATTAACTTTACGCTGTATCCCACAACTGGTAGGCAGAGGGAACCTAGTGTTAAGACACTCCATTTCCCACTCTCCGCCGGCGCGCGCGGCGTTGCATGTTGAATGGCGGAATTCAACGCCGCGCTCTGCCTCGACACCACAGCGAAGAAATGAAAATATAAATTTAAATAAACATTTCATTTCTTCTAGTGTGGACTGAACCCACAACCAGTCGCGCTTACAGCCACAACTTGTGCCCCTGCGCCACGACTGGCCTCATATACGGTATCACTTATACTAAATCTGTAAAGTGTGTTAATATATAACGACAAAGTGACAGTTTATTATAAAATGATTTGTTACACATATTAAATTAAAACATATAAAAATTGTTTAATATAGTGTTAAGACTCTCCATTCCCCACTTTCTGCCCTATTTTAAAGATGTTGCGAATTGAGAGACGGAACTCAGCGCCGCGCTTTGTCTTGTCCCACGTAACCACAGAATATACAAATAATACATGCATATAATCGAAAAACATAATCCGATTACTTATTTTCCATAATGCTTATAAAACAACTATAACATTATAAAAGTAAGCTTTCGTGTTTCACGTGAGTTCAATTTGCAAAGTAGAAATGGCGCCGTATTCTACCTACTTGAGCTTGGTATAATAAATTAAAGCTTGTTCGCTGGTTACTAAGGTTTTACTTTATTACTTTTTATTATGAAATATTCATATTGCATTTGCATGTAGATTTTAGTATGTTTTTTATCAGCTTCACGCTGTATCCCGCACACAGCAGGGTAGGCAGAGGGAACTAAGTGTTAAAAAACCGCGTTCGATATTTACCGCCAAATTTTTTGCGTGTTGACTGGCGGTAAGTAACGCCGCGCATTGCCTCGACACAAAAGCGAAGAAATTAAATTATAAATTTAAATAAATATTTCATTTTCTCGAGTGGGAATCGAACCCACAACCAACCGCGTTTACTTGTGCCTCTTGTCACGGTTGGTCTCATGCCTCAGGCCTGGATTTTAGTAATACTGTGCTTATATTAATATTAATAAAAATATATTTAGGATATAAGTATATAAAAAACTATATATTTACTTGTAGACTACATGCAGGATATGTTATATTCATATAGTTGCTGATAATATTATCGTGAGTAGGTTTTTTGTATTATGTCGGGAATTGCGACAATCCGATTTTAAATAATATGTTATTATTTATAAAAAAACAGGAGTACTATAGATACTTCCTGTTTATAATTTTTAGCTAAATAAAGATTTTATTATATATTTTCATCTTTCGTATTTTGTATATATAAATGTGAATTGGGTTGCGTAATTTAACGTGCATATCTTAAAAAAAATGACAAGTACATTTTAATCAGTGAGCTTTCTCATTTAGGATTTCAACGTGCGAACAAGTGTAAGAGCGGTCTATTTTTTCCTTTTATCAATTCTGAATTCACATAAAGGAAGTCTTTTCTAAAATAAAAACAAGGTGTTTCCCAACGGTTTTACGGAAAACACGTCCTTGAGGCACTCCACCGAAAACTTTACACGGTGTCAAGACACCACAATGTCTACAATGAGGGTTGAAGACGCGTCGTTAGCCAGCTTCGTTAGGGCCTCGGGTACGGGGCTCGTGCGGTCGACAACCCGCCTTCCCCCGTCTGGATAGATAGATTCACAGCTTTTAAGCTGTAATCGCGCGAATGGGTGAAATGTGAGTGTTTTACTGAAATATTACTTATACGAGTATGTCACAGTCGTCGTGCAGGGGCTCAAAGTGTGACCGTAAACGCGACTGGTTCTGAGTTCGATCCCCACTTGAGGATATGGAATATTTATTTAAATTTATTTATCAATTTTTTCGCTCTGGTGAGGCAAAGTCCAGTGGCAGAACTCAACGCAGCACGCAATGTCTCCAGAATTCGGCGGAAAGTGGGGAACGGAGTGTCTTAACTCTAGGTTCCCTCTGCCTACCCTGCTGTGTGCGGGATACAGCGTGAAGCTGTTTTTTTGTACTTATATATGTAATAAAAAAATATTTTCTTGGAGGAACTCATTGGAAATATAAATTGGAATAAATTTTCATTTTCTCGAGTGAGGATCGAACCCACAACCAGTCGTATTTACAGTAACACTTTCTGACCCTGCGCCAAGACTAGCCCTGGCACTGGCCGACTAGAGCGAGGAAATGGAAAAAAAAAAAAAAAGTAACAATTCCCTCGAGCGGGGATCAAACCCACTGTCTTACTGCGCCACAATTTAAAAATAAAACTTAAAAAGAAAATACTTGCAACAATTCATTAAGCTACTTAATAATTGTAGTTAAATAAAATATTGCAAAGAATTTCTGATAAAAAATAAACAAATAATAAACTGGTCTATGAAAAATAAACTTGGAGCTTTGTACGTAGTGGAATCAATTATTTAAATAAAGGTCGGCTTTCCTCTGTGACTCACGGAATGACTCACATTTACCCTTTACCAAAGAACATTTCGTTTGGATTGCTGCGAGCCTTTTGAAATAAACCATTTTTTTATGTTGTAATGTATTGCAAATTTTTCATATTTTACGCTTAAGAATGATATTTAACATGTTATTTATATTTGAGAGGCCGTCGTGGCGCAATGGTACAAGCGTGTGACTGTAAACGCTTCGGTATTGGGTTCGGTTCCGATTAGGTAGAATGGATTATAATTTATTAATATTTTGTTTTCTTCGCTCTGGTACCTATCAAGGCAAACGCGCGGTGCTATGTGTGTGTCCGGTGAAAGTGAGGAACGAAATGTCTTGCATGACTTAATTAGGTTCCCTCTGGCGCCTACCCTGTTATATGCAGGATACAGCGTGAAAATAAAATAAAAAGACATATTTATCGATATAACATAGCACTAAATATCGAATGATTGTTATTTCATTTAAAAATTAGTAACTTTATTATATTTTTCTTAAATTATTAATAATTTAGTTTTTGTAATTAAGCCAATTTATGTTTTAATATAAAATACAGAAATGGATGAACAAATTCATTTTTAAAATTACAATTGTTGTTGTTCAGAACAAACTTCGCCTATAAAATATGGAGAGAATGCAAAGAGAAAACTTTTATAATAAAATGTATGTAAAAGTATCTAATTATCATAAAATATATTATGTAAGGATACGTTGTGAATAATAAGAATAATTTTTAATATCAAACCAGGGCATTTTTTCTTTCCTCTTCACTCTCCCACACATAGCAGAGTAGGAAGTGGGAACCTGAGAACCTAGAGTTTAGTTCTGTGTTGATACTCTGTTCCCATTAAAACACTTTGATTCCCCAATTTCTCATTTAAAAAATTAAATATCTCATTGTGGATAACCGAGTGGGAATCTGACTATCAAATCTGTTTACATTATGGACTTTTGATAATCACTTACTTATGATTACAAAATAATAAATTACTATTTTCCTTTTTGTGTGCTAAATGTCATTCTACACTTGGACGATTTCCAACTGGTGCACATTCGAATCTCGTTACGTTAAAGTTTTTATACGTTTTCTTTTATCAAACGTACTTTAAATGTATATGTTGACAAGAGGTACGGATCATAAGTCTGTAGTGTAAGAAAGAATAAAAAATAAAAACTTATAACTTAACTTCACGCATTATCTCGTAGCGTATTATAGCGTGATAGTCAGAGCGAACGGAGCGCCAAACGCTACGGTCTCTACATATCTCTTTCGCCTCGTCCACTGTCATTAACCTCTCCATACACACCCGTCGAAGTGATCTTCCTCCAGTATCTTTGATACTGTGTTTTTGACGGTCAACCGAGGTCAACACTTCTTTTGGTGGAGGATGGAGCTACAAACAATAAAAAAAAAAAGAAAAAAACGGACTGTAAACAAAACATTGCTTTGAACGGAATCGAACTCACATCATCTCTGTTTGTACGACTACGACCGTTCATTTAATTATTTAGCATGTAAATTCATACTATTTATTATTTCAGTCAGGCAAATTCACCGCTCGCCTACAACGCTTGTTCTCGAATGTCAAACCATTTTCGACGTGATCCCGATACCTGGAGACACGTTCGCGCGGCACGTTTGATTAGATGTTAGATTTCGATCGTCGGCCCACACGCCGTACAATGTTTGGAATCTTATCGTTGAGAATATCGTATTAATATGAATTTATAAGTATATGACATGTATAAGAGGCCAGTCGTGGCGCAGCGGCACGAGGTGTGACTGTAAAACCGACTGGCTCTGCTTTCGATCCCCACTCGAGGAGATGAAATATTTACTTAAATTTATATTTCCATTTCTTCGCTCTGGTGTCGAGGTTAAGCGCGGCGATGAGTTCTGCCACTCAACACGCAATGTCTCCAGAATTCGACAGGAACACTAGGTTCCTTCTACCTACCCTGCAGTGTGCGGGATACAGCGTGAAGCTGATTTATTTATTTTTATTTGTGACATGTATAATAAATGGTATTTGGGATTGTGGGTTCAATATCGTTTTCGATGAAATAATTAGTGGTAAAGTGCAATGGATTTGTGTACCATTACTACCAATACCAGTAAGTTTCTTTTTGTGATTTTTTATAAATAAGTCCATTAAATAAATAATAGTAGTATGTTGAGTATGAGTGAGAAGCATAATATGGACTATATCGTTTATTGCGGCGTTTGGTTCTGCAATTTTGCGTCAAGTGTCTTAGTGAGAACAGAGTATCGTAATACTAGGTTTTCTAATTCCATCTGCTTACCCTGCTATGAGCGTTGTTGCTGATGTTAGAATTGTCAAGTCAGCAACAGAACCCTCTACAACGATTGGAATACAGCATTGTGTGAGCAGCATATAATAATATTTGTAAAACTAATGTCTCTATTTTTAATATATTAATTATTTTTAAATAAAATTTTATATTTCATTAAAAAAACTTGAATATAATATATCCATATACATTTCCTCCAATGTGGGTATGTACTGTATATTACCAAAACAAGTGTAACAATACGCTTACGAAACGCAAATAAGAAACGTTGCCCTTTATAAAATATTCTAATCTCGTAAATGTTTCCACGAAGTTCGGCCCTCACAGCGGGCTCTCGTGCACAGTATGTATGTATGTATGTATGTATGGATTACGATCTCAGAGATAATCGCCTAATAATATTTTAGCTGAACTTAAGATTATGATCTTAACAGGTCTAATATAGAAATAATATGGTCAAGCAATATTTTTAATTTAATAAACAGAAATTTAAGTTTTGTTATTTTTTTTTAAATTAACCTTAGGTAAATTTTCTGAATATCATGGAATCTGGCCTGGTATACAGTTGCCTCACCTCGTTGTATAGTATAAAGCTGGAAAAATATTTTTCTAATGTATTTTCCGCATGTCCTAGAGTAGGCAAAGGGCTTGTTTCCGCTCGTTTAAACACTGCGTGGCACGCTTTGCTTAGCCAGACCGAGTAAAGACTATATAGTTTATGAATATAAATATTTAAATGAGTTGTATTTGAATTGACAACTAAACAGCTATAGTGGTGAGACCATCGTGGCGCAAGGCCACAAGTGTGTGAATGTAAATGCGAGAGTTGTCTGTTCGATTTCCACTCGGGATTTCAACCGCTGGACACGCAATGTTTGAAGAATTGGTGGAAAAAAGGAAAATGCGGAAAAGATGTCGCAAACGAATCTAAGTGTGTTTTTCGTTTGTCGCTCATTTAAACCTTGTTTTTACGTTTTGTTTAGCTAGATTCAGTAAAGCATTATTAATGATATGTATATTTCTATTTCTATATTTTTTTTATTCTAGAAAACTTACAGGTCTTTAATCTCTGTAGATTATGCCAGAGCCATGGTATCACAAAAAAACTTAAATACTATCTACACACCTTATATATATTTCCATGATATGGGTTTAAATTGACAACCCATTTTATTATTTATATTTATGTTTAGAAGACATTTAAATGATAACCTTTAAATTATCTAATCTTCACAATATTACATTGCGTGGAAAGTAGTAACAAAATGAAGCTGTAGATCAATCTGAAAAAATATTTAAAAGTCTAGCATGAAAGTTATACTTATTACTTCTAATAGTTAAAATTACTTTAGTTAAACAGTAGACAATAAGGGAAGTGGTAAGACTCTTAACTTTTTTTTTCTCTTTCTTAACGCTTTTATGTAGTAAGATTCTTAACTTAACTCAACTTCACGTTTTTATCCCTAGCGGGGTAGTTAGCGAGAAAGGAGCGCCAAACGCTACGGTAACTAGTAGTAGTCCTTGGGATAAATTAGTAACAAATTAAAAAATCTTTTAGAATAATTATCTTTATTCGTTTTCTTGAGTAACAAAGAGGTTAATTCTTGCATACGAGAGATACGTAGGTTTGTATTAGAGTGCAAATCTCCAAAACTGGCGAGGATTATCGTCGCCGTCTGCTCCGAGACATCAGGAAATTGCTTAATGATATCTGCTATTGGACGATAAATAGGCATCGTAAATAAAAGTCCGATGGTACAATGACATCAATCTCGCCCATCATTACTGCTCCGTCGAGTCGGATTTCAGTTCATCTAAGTGAAAATAGGCCGAGTACATTCTCATATCTTTTTTTGGGGTTGGAAATTAGGCGTGTTATCTGTGGATGGGCTTTTTATGGACCATTCGTCATAATATGTACTTGGATGTTGGAGATTTTCTTTGGATTTTTTATAGATTAGTTGTGTGAAGGTACGGCTTTTGGGATTAGATTTCGTTGGAAATTTATTAATATTATTAATGCTGTTTTATATATCTATAGTCTGTGTATGTAATAAAACTGTAACTGTTCTTTGTCTTTTCATGTAATTTTGTAGTTGGTTATGTTAATTTATTAAGTAATATCGTCAACTCTAATACAGATAAAAAAATGTTCCAGAGATTTTCATGAAATTATTTATGAAAACAAAATATATTCATTATTTAATTGCTGTTTATTTTATTTGCATCGTTCGCTTCTGAACTATGTAAAGTCTGAGGTCTATATTTCAATTTACTTTAAAGGCACTCTAGAGAACCTAACGGGAAAGAAGTAAATATAACTACTAAGTCTAAATTTAAAATAATATAACATGTTTCTCCCATTTGATCTTTAATATTGTGTCCACACGAAATATTTTAACAAAGTTACTCTAAATATAGACAGTTTCTTATTAAATCTACTTAACAATACAATATTTGGTATTGAATACTGATAGCTATAGCAGTATAAGCTGAAGCAGAATTCAATATAGCCTTATATTTCTTATTCGTTATCCTATTTCGAAACAGACGCGCTCTCAAAGCTAGTCTGAAGTTCCTATTTTACGCCATTTCATTTCTCTGTAATTCTCTGACAAAGTAATAAACTACTAGGTTTATGGACGTCTTGTAATATGTTTCGTCTATAGTATTTGCACTTTTAGGGATATAAATGTCCTGATTCCTCGTACTTCTATTTTCGAGTTCCTTAAAGTTTATTTGTTAAACGCTAAAATCTTTGTAATGTACAGTTTTTATTTAATATGAATATTTAGGTTTCCAAGAGGGTCGGGTTCAAACCATTATATGTTCATATTTCTAAATAAGTTGATATTATTTTCTCGTAAGTGTGGAGTAACATTTTAAAACTGTTAAAACCATACTTATACTTTTTCGTATACTGTCTCTTTATAGTAATATTTATAAAATCAAATCAGCTTCACCGCATACAGCAGGGTAGGCAGACGGAACCTCGTGTTGAAGACGCCGCGCTTTGCCTCGACACCAGAGCGAAGAAATGAAAATATACATGTAAATAAATATTTCGCTTCTTCGAGAGGGAATCGAATCCACAACCAGTCGATTTTACAGTCACACTTTGTGCCTCTGCGCCACGACCGGCCTCGAGTAATATTTATCTTAACTTAAAAGTTAACCAACGAATGTATCTTTAAGATAACCAATTAAAAATATCAGCTTACGCTACTTATAATTCGTTAATAAGATCAAAACAAAAATACCTCTTACAAAGTTTTCAAATTAATAACAACACTTACAAAAAAATAGGTCGATAATGATTGATGATACTAAACTATAGTTCCGCGTTCATCAAAGAAAAATCACTTACACATGCGTAGATCAAAAGATTAGCTTGGGATGCTACACAGAACTACTCGACACGAATAGTGAAATAATTATACGATGTTTCCAGCCTTCTATGGCTCTTTCATACATACATTTATCCCTAATGTTAATTGCGGCGTGAATTGCAGCTCGACCTTTTTAAATGATATCTAGGTTTTTTATTAAATATAAGTATAGTATAGACCAAAAAACAGTATTGTATGAAGGTACGCTTTCAGCGTGGCAGTTCTTGAGTAATTGCCAAGCGTATGCCACCAGCCATAATGAACTAGGCGTGCTGTGAATGTTCCCCTCTTTTACCCCTATTTTGAAGTATAAGAGGTGTAACAAGGATCTAGATTTTCTGGTCGGACTAAGGTTCCGGGCGTTCGCTCAGCGCGCAGCCTCCGCGATATCGAACGACCGCGCCCGCTCCCCACGTGCTCCATTCACCGGCTGACCACGTGTCAGACATACTATAGATAAAACACTGTGATAGTACTATAAGTAATTAATTTATATACCAATACAGCTGTTGATTTGTATTGTGTAGACTGTTAGGTTGATAGGATGATTTCAACCTAGATATTTGTATTATTTCGTCTCGTATATCTATTTTGTTAAATAATTTTCTTTGAAAATTTGAATTATTATTGATTTAAAATAGATTTAATATTATATTCTAACTTAATAAACAGTAAAAACTTCCATCACGCCAAATTCTGGTGTCGAAGTTCATAAATTACAACATTTGTAAAGTAATTTTGACACATTTTCTACTAGAAGCGAATGCGCATGCGTCACCCACGGGAAACCCGAAAGCTATTAATGTTAACGGCCCCTCGTGAAATATAGCGCTGTATTTTAATTAGGGCTCCGTCTTTCCTTTTAGAACGTCGGTTTGTATGATTTTTAACGTTCTTAATGGTGCTAACTTTCGATACTTCTCCAATGAACACTTCAATACCGTCTATTATTTAGAAGACTTAATATTGTGATGATGAAAGAACTGATTTTCGAAGCAAAAAATGGTAATAAGGTTATGGTGGTGGAGCGTCATAGCTTGTGACTGTTAAATTTTTCTTCACTTTCTCGTTCTGATAACAAGACAAAGTGCGGCGTGGAGTTCCGGCTCACGACAGGCTATGTCTCGAAAATTGGCATTGCGTGAATGAAATGTCTTCTTGGGAACCTAGTCCCTTCACATTAGGTTCCCTCTGCCTATCATACTATATGCGAGATATAGCGTGACACAATATTTCTTTGATTCTATAGGTATTTAGCTTAAATGGCCCTTGCGTTTCCTCTTGCGTTTCCACAGCTAAATTTGTGTCTTCCGAGGTCGCACTTCTTACCGGTTAGGGGACAGAGGTATTCTAGAATAATTGAACGTCTAGTATGCAGATTATTCAATTAGGCAACCGCCTCGGCCAGCAGTTTTGATTGGAAACTTCCTCAGCTGAAACCAAGGCACAAATTGTTTCTATGTTTGCACAATGAACTATTGTATAATATCTCGGGTTTGTTTTTTATCTCAGCTTGTAAAATGTAAGTAAATATTGCTTTTTTTGCGCTATATCCAGCTCATTGCTGAATATGTAGAGGGACTCTGGGAACCTAATTGTTAAGATGACTCATTAAATCACTTCCGTTTCCCACCTTCCACCGAATTCTTAAAGCATTGAGTGTTGAGTGGCGGTACTCAACTACTAGTAAGCATACTCGTACACTACAAAAAAGTATAATACAAATATATAAACATTTGGGCAGAGGGAACCTGAAAATCTAGTGTTAAAACACTGTGTTGAGTTCCACCATTCAACACACAATGTCCTAAATATTGGGCAAGAAGTGGGAAACGGAGTGTATTAACACTAGATTATGCAGAATAAAGCATAAAGCTTTTTCAGCTTTATGCTTAATGAGGTCAGTTGTGGGTTCGATTCCCATTTAAGGAAATGAAATATTAATATTCTTGCCCTGGTAACAAGGTAAAGGGCGTTAAGTTTCGTCACTCAACACACAGTGCCTGCAGAATTCGGTGGAAAGTGAGGAACAAAAGTGTCTTAATGGGGTCGGAGTGCTTTAACACTAGCATCCCACGTCCCCTCTGCCTTCCCTGCTATGTGCGAGAAGCTAAAAAATGTGTAAGTATGATGTAGGTACATATATGTGTGTGTGTGTATATATATATATATATATATATATATATATATATATATATATATATATATAAGATAAAAAAAAATCTTATGTGTGTACATATAAGATTTTGCATAAATCATTTAAAATATCATATTTCAAGCAAACGAGGCAACCAACATTGATAAAGATATCAATGGTAAATAAAGATATCGGAGAGGAATAAAAATGGTTCAGATTGGAGCAGGCCTCCGTCAGAGTATACATATATATATAGGGGTTATTGGATATGAAGAATATTTCATGCACGGTATGTTACGTATACCTACGACCCGACGACGCGTGATGTTTTATAAAATATTCCCATGCTGTTCCATTGTGTTTTATTGCACAATTTTTTATATATATGAATATCGGTGGGTTGTGTAACGTGTACTAAAGGGTAGTAGGTACGAATAAATATTTTGGTTAAGAAGATTTTGTTACATTGGCGCTTGCTAGGTATATCATTTTCGATTATTTCCATTCGGGAGAATCAATTATTATTTATTAATATTTTCGTTTCTTTGTTCTGGTACCAAGGCAAAGCTCGGCGTTGAGCTCCGCCACTCAACACGCAATGTCTCAAAAATTCGAAGGATAGTGGGGAAGGGAGTGAAGTGGGTCTTAATACTAAATTTCGTCCTACCCTGTTATAAGCTGAAAATCTTAACAAATATCAATATTTCGTCTATAGGCTTATAAATATGGCTATCATAAGCAAAAGGATGTGGTTTAAAATCAACTGGCACTTTCAGATATTAACGCGCTTAAACAAACAAACGCCTTATTATATTATTATAGACACCAGTTCTTCAGTGGATGAGATTTTCCATATAATATTTAGGATTATAGTTTTTTTTAAAAGTTATTATAATTGTATTACTATAGATTATTTTTTTAAATATTGCCTGACGAAGCTTATTTGATTTGATTTAATGTAAACAAACACGAAATTAAAATCGTCTACTGACTTCGATATCTAAAAGCATATTTAAATATCGCATTTTGTTTATCAGCTCGACAATTCCATCATGGTGGAAGCTAGGTATTTATATAAACATCCAACCCGGGTGCAGGATGGGTGCCACGTCCGATACTGATCGAAGCCCGGATGTGCCGGAATACAGATAGCGATGGTTGCTTCCGCGCTCGCTCTGAGCTCTGATGTACGGATTTATGAGATTTTGTATGTATGTATATACATACATACAATTTGTAGGTATATTATTTATGGTGTGTGTTTTGTACCTTTGTTTTATACGTTGTTTGGTTTGCTATAAAACAAAATTGAAAGAAAAATATTATATCGTCGACCCTGTATATAACGATTTCCTCGAATTAAAAATGTTTATTACGGCTTCTCTTAATTTCCTTAGTGGATACGAAATTGATTAGGCGTGAGCTCGGATTTATTTGTAATACGATACTAAATATATTTTATATTTTTAATTTCCTTCCACAAACTCCAATGACCCTGCCGTAAACCGTTTTTTTTAAATCAGCTTCACGCTGTATCCCGCACACTGCAGGGTATGCAGAGGGAACCTAGTGTTAAGACACTCCGTTCCCCACTTTCCCCCCAATTCTGGAGGCATTGCATGGTAGAGTGTTCATTTGCTCAACAAAGAATCGAACCTACGCATGTGCCTCTGCGCCACGACTGACCTTAATAATATAACGGTAATATTAATATCATCTAAACCCTAGCATACGGTAAGATGGTTCAGATCAAAGTAACGAAAGTATCTACCTAACGCGCTTATATAGCAAGTATATTCGCAACACTAAAAGCATCACAAAGGAAACACGGAGCTCAACAAGTTTGCAACTAAACAGTTAGGCGCTATTGTATAGAGATCTGTTACACGGTTGCGTGTGCATTGTTTGGTCGCATTTTGATCTGTGATAGCCTGCTGGAGGTATAGGTATCTTTTGTAAATTATATCTCTATCTATATATGAATATGAAGTTGAAATGGAAAATCCTTTTTTTTTTGTTCTTTTTGTGGGAATTTCTCCTAAATCCATTAGAGAGCACTGCACTACATTGCCTAACATAATAGTTACATGTCAAATTTCTAGTTTCTTAGCACGGTAGTTTCGTCTGGACATTGTCAGCCATTTATAATATATAGATTAGTCCCTCGATTATATTCTTTGTAAGTAGAGATCAACAAGATAAGACACTTTGTTTTCGCTTTTCTGCGGCAAAGAAAATATTCCTGAATTTATCGACGAGTGGAAATAGAAACCATATTAATCAAAGCATACAGTAAATACTTCACGATTCAACCACAATGTATAGATATTATATAGTAAAAATACATATAAATAATATGTAATATATAAAAACTAAAAATAGAAACAGCTTCGGTGGAACTTGAAAAATTGTACATGATTTTTAATATTGAATATTGCTTCATCGACATTGGCATAGCGCCATTGTTACGTTTTGACTGTTCTTATAAAGCTCTGCACTGGTATATTATATAATGTATGTAGGACTGACTTATGTCGACATACATATATTTAGCCACAATTTCGATTGGATGGATCTTGTTTTTACTTTTTTTTATATAGTTTCACGCTGTATCCCGCATATAGCAGGTTTGATATGGAACCTGATGTTAAGAAATTTAGTTCCCCACTTTTTACACAGTTTCCGAGACATTGCTGTTACGTGGCGGATATCAACTCCATACTTTGTTTTTACCGCCGCTGCACTACAAGGGCCTCTTTTGTTTCTTTAACATTATGTAAATAAAGAAAGAACATTTAATCTTTCGCCATTCCTTTCATTTATATCATTTCCTGTGCACATTAATATACTAATATACTATATTAAATTTTGATCCCAAAACAACCACGTTAAGTGCTTTATGTCGCAATTGTACGACGACGTCTTACAAATTTATTTTATTAATATATAATTAAATATTTATTTATAAGGCGTGATTAAGTAACGCAAGAGTTGAGGCCCTCGTGGCGAAGTGAACAAGTGTGTGACTGTAACGTGACGGTTGTGGCTTCAATCCTAGCTCGGGGAAATGAATTATTATTTATTAATTTTTTCACTTTTTCGCTCTAGTACCAAGGCAAAAGCCCTGCGTTGAGTTCCGGCATTCAACACGCAATTGAAAGAGGGGGAACGAATTGTTTTCACCCAATGTTCCCTCTGCATACCCTGCTATATGCGGGATACAGCGTGAAGCTGAAAAAAAAAGTAATAAGAATATTTCTAACTTTCATAGCTATTATATCTATCTTTCATATTTTATAAATTAACCTATCTTTAATACTATATACCTAATCTTTAATATTTAACAGGTTAATAAACTAATAATTAGATCGTTGCCCGACCGTTTACTTCTGTTGTATATTATGCTGTTAATATAATATTTAATATTTCGTCAGGTGTTAAAATATACTGTTAGTATCCATAGTTCAATGTTTATAGTCCATCAAAATTGTAAACTGTTCTACGAACTCGATGAGGGAACAATGGCCGCCGCTTATATGTATATAGAGACGTAGGTTTTTAATTGATATTTTAATAAATTAATTTTTAAACCCTATATTTTATAAGAATATAAAAAAGTTAATTTAGCTAGAGCTTAGAAGATTTTTGTAGATATTGTCTAAGGGGTCCTATTGGATTCGAGATGAAGAAAATATTTAGTTTTTAATCTATTTTCTAATTTATCTATTGTGTATTTTTTTTTAAAGAAAGTTTCAATAAAATATATATTAATATATAAATATACAATAAATATTAGGCGTTAGGGATTTTTCAAAAAATAAATAAATGTTATTGTAATATTTTCCTTTTTTTGTAATGTCAGCTTCAAACTTTCCCAAACACGCAATGCAGCGTGCAGTGCGTGTTTGTTTGATAGAACTCACTAATTTGGAAGAACTGGCATTGAATTTGAAATTTGAATTGATTTTTTTTTTGAGAAAGTTTGTCAAGGTGGCATATATATAGGATATGTATCATATACAACACTAAGCTTGTGTATGACACATTCATTTATAATATTTGACTACAAGGGCGAAGCCGCAGGTAAAAAAGACCCATAGAGCCCAATCTGGCATAGGGGCACAACTGCACGACTGGGTGTGGGTTCGATCCTCACTCGAGAAAATGAAATATTTATTTAAATTTATATTTTCATTTTTTCTGGTGTCGAGGCAACGCCCGGCGTTGAGTCCTACCATTCAACCTTCAGAATTCGGCGGAAAATGGGGAACAGAGTATCCTTAACAAAAGGTTCCCTCTGGCTACCTTGTTGTGTGCGGTATACAGCGTAAAACTAATACCTACTATAAAAAGTGATTATGCTAAAAGGGTACTCATACTTTACTTATATGTATAATATCAATACAGAAATATTTAAAAAAAGTAATATTCTCTTATAAATATCAATCTGTTACTTAAATCGATTATATGACAAGACAAAGGTCGCTTGTGTAATAAAGAAAGCAGTTCACGACGTTTTAAATACCAACCGATAAATCCTCGATCGCCATATGGGCTACGGAATGACGTTAAATCGTGATTCATCGTGGGAACTGGACTCTATTAAGTATCCTCCACGGAAATTATACGTTGAGGTACCCTATATGATTATAAAAGGGTACCTACAAAGAATAATGTTAAAAATAATGAGTTTATTCAACTGCCGTCCATATTTTTTTTCAGCTTTAAGCTTTACCCCGTATGTAGGCGGGTAAGCAGTGGGAACCTCGTGTTAAGACACTTCCTTCTTTAAGCTAAATTCTGGAGGCATTGCGTGTTGAGTGGCGGAACTCAACGCCGCGCTTTGGCTCGACACCAGAGTGAAGAAATGAAAATATTAAATGTCCTCGAGTGGTAATCGAAATCACAATCTGTCGCGGTTACAGTCATACGCTTGTGCCCTGCGCCATGACTGGCCTCCATTTTTTAATCGTCTGATGAAAATATGTAAATGTTTATATTGTATAAGGAAAAATATTGATGTAATTCAATTTAAAATATATAATTAATATAGTAAATGGCTTTTTAATTCATATCTCGTTTGTAGTTTTTATATTCAAAACAAAAAAATATCTAAAATTGCTATAATTAGAGCAGCTATGTTTTTGTACCATCTGTGTGCCATGTTTATTCCAATACGGATTAAATAAACAGATTGGCGTATCTAAATATATGAACCTTATCTATATTTTTAAATGAAAATGAAGAGTCTGTTTGTAATTTTAAAATAACTGTGTTTTTCCAAGTGTGTACCTATAGTTATTAACACGATACTAAAATACAAACAAACAATTAATTTTTTTATCTGTATATCTTTTTGTTTGTCCGGGCTAACGGCTGGATTGATTATTATGGAACTTTCACTGAAAAGTAGTGGGGATTATGAAGCAAAATATATGTATATGCTACTATTTATCTTTTCTCGTGGGATTGGGATTTACGCGTGTTTGCTATGTATGCGTACTTGCCGTCTGGCAAGGAAGATATGTATGTAATGTATGACTGTACCTAGGTAGACATGAAATAAAATTACTAAAGGCCAAAAAACTCGAGGATTGCAGAGACGGTTGTGGGTTCATTTCTCACTTAAGAGAAACAAAGCGCGGTGTTGAGTTCCGTCTTGATAATTAAATGGAAATTGAGCAACGGAGTGTATTGACATTTATGTATTAGGTTCCCTTTTCCTACCCTACTACATACGTGAGTTCAAACAAAACGACGCTTTAGTACATATATTCTAAAGAACATTCCCAAATGTTACCAAACTTCAAATATTTAGTAAATTGTGAGACCACTAGCTGCTGCAGCTTTTTATAGGCGGGCACATGCACGTGTCAAGGCTTTTGACGTTTTAATGGGACCGCTCGAGTGTTCTAGATTTTATTCTCGTAAAAAATAAGCTCTCTTGCATATCTATGTATTGTGAACTTGTCTGACTGGTCCAGGTTGAGTCACGACACCAGATACGTCTGCTTCTGTGTTTTTTTGCTTCTTCAATAATTTAGATTCTTCATCAAATTTCTAACGGGTATCGTTTATAGTAATCTGGTGGTGTCTCTTGCATATTTGTTGCCTTTTATTGATGTTTGTTTGTATGTAAGTATGTACGGTTATTTTCCGGTAAGGAATTACGATTAGAAAGCTTGTGATGATTCGTTTAGTTGTTCTAAGAAGATTTATGTAATGTAAATGTATTTTATTTAAATCTTTTTTTTTTTGCAATTTTTTTGTGTTTAGGTTATTGTTTTGAATTTAGTAATGTTGATAAGTTTTTCTTTTATATTTTTTTAACTACACGTTGTATCCCGCACTTTGAAGGTTAGGCAGATTGAACTTAGGAATCTAATGTTAAGACACTCCGTTCCGTTAACTTTTCCGTTCCCCTCTTTCCGCCGCTGCGCCGCACCACTGGTCTCAGATAAGAGAAACAATTTTGTCAGCTTATTATTTATTTTTGTTCTCCATTAAATAAGAAATTATAATTTATCAACAAAAAGGACCTTAATTGAAATTAACGTTTAATTAAATTAATTGTATATCTGAAAAACACTTCGGATCTTTAACGACAGCCTTTTTTTTAACATCGTTTGTCCAGAGATAGAGAGAGAGTGAGACAGATAGCGTAGGCTATAAAGCGAATGCTTTACGAGCTCGTATTCCCAGAGATGCTTAAAATTTAATATCTCCTCTATCGGTCACGCGTAGTTTAGATAGCTGAACTTTGGTAGAGTACATAAAATACTCATAATACTTGTGAGGTCTTACTCTGAAATTGACTTGTTTGGACTGAACTAGATAGATAACCGATAGGCAGTTTTGAATTTTGATCTTATTTTTTAGACCAGTCGTGGCGCAGTGGCCCAAGTGTGTGTGACTGTAAACGTGATTGTACTGAGTGGGTTCAATCTCCACTCGGGGAAATGAAAAATTTATTTAAATTTATATTTTCATTTCTTTGCTCTTGTGTCGTGGCAAAACGCGGCGGCAAATGCAGAACGAGGCGTCCTAACACTAGAATCCCTCTGCCTATTCTACTGTGTGCGTGATACAGCGTGAAGCTGATTTATATTTTATAATAGCGTTCGTCTAAATAAAGTTGTATATAAGATGACTGATCGCTGGTCGAGTGGGTTACATTGACACGTTTAACGTGCTATAAGTGCCTACAGCCTTCGCCTGTGATTTATTTTGTAACAAGTTTTTTTTTTAAATTCGTGTACACCTGAGACTTGGGTAATCAACAAATCAAACTCTTCAGCTTTGTGATATTAGTATAGATGTAGTTTTCAATTATTTTTTATACCTATAATATATACATATTATTTTTCATATATTATTTTTCACGCTCTCGTATCCCGCACATAGCAGGATAGGAAACCTGGAAACTTAGTCTTAAGACATTACGTTCCCATCAAGGCACTCCTGTAACCCGTTTTCCGCCGAATTCATTGCGTGTTGAATGGCAGAACTCAACGCCGCTTTACCTCGTTACCAGAGCGAGGAAATGTAAATATTAAATATTTGATTTCCTCGAAAATCGAACCCACAACCTGTCGCGTCTACAGTCGCACCCCTGCTCCACAACTAGCCTTAATAATTTTTTTATTAAATATTTTTCTCTTTTTCTTTTCAGATATGTCTCTAGCAAGGACGTGATTTCTCCAGTTAGCGGTAATATGGCGTCGTAGGTGCTTTAGTTTTATTTTTGCGGTAAGTTAAATTTGTTACATCATTACATTTTATGAAGCCAGTTGTGGCACAGGGGCACAAGCGTGTGACTGTAACCGCGATAGGTTGTGGGTTCCATTCTCACTCGGTGAAATAAAATATTTAATATTTGAAGTGTTGAGGCAAAGCGCAGCATTAAGTTCTGCCTCTCAACACAAGATACCTCCAGAATTTGATGGAATTCGGGGAGCGGAGTGTCTTAACACTAAGCTGAAAAAAAAAACTCAGCCTAGTAAGTCTTAAAATATTCTATGATTCATTTTGTATAACAGTCTCGTTATATTATACGGTATTAGTTTAGAATGGGATGACTCAAAATGTAATAAAAAACTTCGATTCGCTAACAATGTGCTTGAACTGTGAATGTTTGTGCTCATATGTTAGCAGTATGTGCTAATTATAAGTATTGGTATTATTTTAATTGTCATAAAATTATACATATATACTACGAAGCTGTCGTGGCGCAGGGGCACAAGCGTGTGACTATAACGGAACGGTTGTGGATTCGATCCCCACTCGCGGGAGTGAATTATTATTTATTAAACTCCCACTCAAAGCGCAATGCCTCCAAAGATTTGGCAGAAAATGGGGAACGGAGTATGTTAACACTGGGTTCCTTCTGCCTACACTGTTACGCGCGGGATACAGCGTGAAGCTGATTTTTTTAATTTTAATATTACTTATGTATTATCGTATATCATACTTCGTATTAATATTATAAATATGAATGTACGTATGTTTCTTACGCTTTCACTCTTAAGCAATTCAACCGATTGTCATTAGACTTTCTACACAAATTCTTAGAGGACTTTCTTGGAGGAGGAGGATTCTTAAAGGACATAGGATACTTGTTTTTAGAAACTTATCAATTTTTTTTATCTGCTTCACGCTGTATCCCGCACACAGCATGGTAGGCAGAAATAACTTAGTGATAGAATGGAGTGTTCTACATTTTCTTCCAAATTCTGCAGGCATTGTGTGTTGACTGGCGGAACTCAACGCCGCGCTTTGACTCGTAACCAGAGCGAGGAAATGAAAACATTAAACATTTTATTTTCTCCAGCGGGGATCCACTCCATAACTACTCACGCTTACAGTCACATACCAGGGCTTCTGCGCCACGTCTGGTCTCAATTTTTATATACATAAGTAGGTATGTAAAAAAAATATTGATTGACTGAGTCACCAGTCTCTTGTAAAGGATTTTTGTTAAATTATATTCTTTTGTTGTACATACGTATAGATACATTTGTAAAGTCTCGTAGAAGAATGCATTGGAATTTACTTTGTTCTATTTGTGCTTATTCCTAAATGCTAAGAAAGTCTTCATTCTTATGTTTTTTTATTTGCATATCATTTATAAATTGTCCGCTGGGTGCAGAATCCAGATATTTTCCTTTTTTTTTTCATGTATTCTCCATAAAGCTGTTAGTTGAAGACATTTTGACTCATTTAACCGTATTGTGGTAGTAATAGAGCCTAAAAAAATACTATGTTGAGGCCATTCGTGGCGCAGTGATACAAACGCGCGATTGTAAATTTCGTAGATTGTATTAGGTTCAATTCCCACTCGAGGAAATTAACGGAGTGTCTTAACACTACGTTCCAGGTACCCTCTGCCTACTACCCTGTTATGTGGAGGAAACGGCGTTTAGCTAAAAAATAGAAAAATAACGATAGAATAATATTTTACTGAGAAAAAAAATGACCTGAGATATAAAAATCTTTTTATATTTCAGGTCGACATTTTCCTTGGTGGACATTTGTAATATTTTCTTCTTTATTTTTACCTTTATATTAAGTTCATTTGTTGCGTAACAATTAACATTACTTTGAAGTTAGAATACAATGAATGCTATATTAATTAAGTCTATTGTTTCAAAAGTGTTCGGTCCGCTTAATTAATAAAGGGTCTGCGGCTCCCAATCCTCACTTTGTCCTTTGCCATTTGCGTTAAACACACGTGACAGTGATAAACTGTGGTTAAAACCTGGGTTGATGTGTATATATATATAGAATATTATTAATGACTAGTGGGCGCGCGCGGCTTCGCTCGCTTATTTTCGCCCTTAGGGGTGAATTCTTAAAAACTATGAAACACGTGTTTAATGAAATATTTTTAAGAGTCTAAATTTTAAATTTAAAAAAAATTGGTGCTGATTTATAATTTTTCTATACCAACTTCTATTTCATCATATTTTAGGGTTAAAATTTTTCAAAATCCCTTAGTGGATGTCCAGATTATGAAAATAAACATTTGTCCAGATTTCACGTTTCTACGCACAGCGGTTACGGCTGTGCGTGCGTCTTACCTCAGTCAGTCAGGTACATGTCCTCTTATATATATATATATATATATATATATATATATATATATATATATATATATATATATATATATATATATATATATATATATATATATATATATATATATATATATATATATATATAGATTATACTTATATGGGAGAAGTGGCATGAAAGAGCCAGGTTTTGAAAGAGCCACCTGCAATATTAAAGTAGTTTAGGAACGGACTCGACAAAATATTTTATTTTTAAACGGCAACACTGATTTCCCATCACCCACAAAAATTTTACACATCTTCGCAATCAACGGACGCCGATATGTCGAGTTGAAGTTTTTGGCTCTCAAAAGTAACTTCTTTACCTCATTTGAGTTGTTTTTTAGTATTTCATTGTAAACAAATATAGGTACTTGGATTGTGGATTGAGTTTATGTATATATTTGGCCTCGTAACTGGATTAAAACTAAGTTTCAAAAGTATTGATATCGTTGTGATTTTGAAGGTTATATTTTTTTAAAGAATAAGTTATGAAAGAGCCGGGTGGATGGGCCTTGAAAGAGATGATTGATTCTATCATATTAGCTGAAGTAAAAAAGAAAGTAGATTGAAACAAAACAATGTCCAATACAAATAAAAATAGTGATGATTGCATGGAGCAATATTTAAAAAAAAAGATCTCACAATTTAAGTATGTTGTTTTTGAGAAGATATTATTAATTTATTATTTAGTTAAATTTTCATGCTTTTTATTAATAAAAGAACTATCCGCCTCTAAAATATAAAAAAAAGAATATAAATAAAATAATATAATATGATTGGT
>JAATLQ010037395.1:0-105933 GCA_013421005.1 Heliconius erato x Heliconius himera
AGTATCGATACTATCGATAGTATCGATGTCTTTCTGATTTGGAGATACGATACTATCGATAATATCGATAGCATTGCATTTGTCCGATAGTATTGTACCCTTTTGAACTATCGATATTTTCGATACTATCTCTTTAATCGATACTATCGATTTTAATATCGATAGTCCTTCTATCGGACTACTATCGATAGAATATCGAATTCCGATCGATAGTCCACTATCGATCGGCAACACTAGTCACAGATTTTTTCCATTTTGTAATAGTTCAATTTCATTTTGTACGTATGGAAAATCAAACACAAATAAAATATTAAGAATTAAATATATGGCGCTGCTATCAGTATAAGAGGTGTACGCCGAATGTCAAAAAGTAGTATAAACCTATTAAGGCGAACATGTGGCGTTACACCTATACTATAAACAACCACTCACACACCTCGATCTAGTAACATGAAAAGTGCAGCGTTAAGTTCCGATAATCTAAATCTATATCTATAAAATGTCATGAAAATTGGATAATTGGATATTGGGTATGCAATGGCTCAACACTAGCGCCCCATTACCTATATGCTGTATCTACATAAAGCTAAAAGAACTCAAGTATATTATTAAAATATTATAAACGAAAAGGCGGAGTGTATTGACATACCCTTCCTACTAATATTAGTTCTATGTAATATAATTATTTTTACCCGACTACGGCGAAGCAAAAGGAGGGTTATGATTTTGATCTGTATGTTTGTATGTATGTGGGTAACCAAATCAATATCTTAAGTTGCCAACTTTACTATACTGATGATTTACATGTATAGCAATATGTGTAATACTAATATAACAGAAATTTGTTTTAAACATCAGGAGCTTTATGCGTCGGCCTGGTGTTCCTAGTGGAGCATATGGGGGCTTTGATACAAGCTGGTAAAAGCTTGGCCGGTATTACAGCGGGCAGCTTACTGGGGCTGTTCACTATGGGGCTGTTCCTGCCGTGGATTAATGCGACGGTGGGTATTAGTGTAAGCGTATGTGTTAGTAGCGCACGGCTTGTCTTGGTGGTTGTAGATAGGATATATGTAGTTGTAGGATAGACTAGGTGATTTGAAAGTTTTAATAAGATTTTGTTTCTTTGGTTTCACGCTTTTTCCCGCATAGTAATATGTTTTGGGATGTAGTGTTAGTACGGAGTGTCTTTCTCCATTTTGTCGTCCAATTTTATAGGACTCAACGCGCTTTGTTTACGAGTGCGCATATAAAAATATTTTAACTATAATCATTCCCTCGAGTGGGAATCGAACCTGCGAGTACTCGCCGCCACCAACCAACCAACCACGACACGCAGTGGGAAGATCATCAATCACACAATATGTTTGATAATCGATCTCCACTCGGATGAATTCTATATAATTATGTTTATTTATTTTTTTATTTCACCACTTTGGTAAACACAACGTGGCGTTCAGGTCCGCCACTCAACATACTCGTAATGTTTCGAAATTTGGACGGAAAGTAGGGAACGGAGTATCTTATCGAATATCAGGTGTATCCCGCACACAGCAGGGTAGGCAGAGGTAACCTAGTGTAAGATACTCCGTTCCCCACTTTCTGCTGAATTCTGGAGGCATTGCGTGTTAAGCGGCAGAACTTAACGCCGCGCTTTGCCTCGACACCAGAGCGAAGAAATGAAAATATAAATAAAATTAAATTAAATTAGCTTCACGCTATATCCCGCACACGGCAGGGTAGGCAGAGGGAATCTAGTGTTAAGACACTCCGTTCCCCACTTTCTGCCGAATTCTGGAGGCATTGCGTGTTGAGTGGCAGAGCTCAACGCCGCGCTTAACCTCGACACCAGAGCGAAGAAAATGGAAATATAAATTTAAGTAAATATTTCATCTCCTCGAGTGGGGATCGAACCCACAACCAGTCGGTTTTGCAGTCACACCTCGTGCCGCTGCGCCACGACCGGCCTCGAATCTATTCTATGGGTAATTCATTCTGCATAATTAATTGAGCAATTCATTACCTAAATTGAAGGGCGCCCTAGTCGGTGGTATCACCTCAACACTTTTCGTCGGCTGGATATCGCTGGGGACTCAGGCGGCCATGTTGCGGGGCGACATCGTGGTGACCCCTAAACCGGTGGACGTTTCTGGTTGTGCAGCAAATTACACTTTACCCGTGACACCGGCTAGTGTGGAGTTTGATAGGTATAATATTATGAATTTCTTATTTTGTTCTTCACCAACAAAATATTTCGTGTTGTTTAGCCCTTTCCCTAAACTGTTATCTATATTAGTTACAGACAGATCAGCTAAGTTACAAACGTTTAACGGACTATTATATTTATTTATTATATTTAATTCGGTGGAGAGTGTAGAACGGAATGTTTTAACACTATATTTTCACTCTCTATCCTGTCTACCCTACTGTGTGCGGCATACAGCGTGAAGCTGATATTTAATGGATTATTTCAATTGAAACTAACTTGGATTTAAACTTGGATTTTGATAAAATTTTATCATCATTTCCTATTCTATCTTATTCTTAGATTCTATGGTAATTTCCAAAATTTTTAAGATAGGTTTCTTTTATTTCTAGTGTTTGTTATATGTTGCTGCTATTGGATAATATTATTTTATTTTATTTTTCCCTTATAGCAAGGTAGGCAAATCTAGTGTTAAGACACTCCGTTTCATGCGCACTTCCCAATTTTTTAATCGTAAGTCTGTTACACTCTGTAACACAAGTTTTATCTTCAACAGATCGGGAACATTTTTCCTCTACAGAGTAAGTTACTTATACTACACCTTCATCGGTATGTTCGTGTGCACTACTACAGGGGCCATCGTCTCCTACTTCACCAAGCCTAACGACCCTCAAATGGTAAGAAAAAAATACATATATGTCGATTTTTTTTTGTTTTATTATACTTTTTTAAGAAATGTGAAACAAGACATTGAGATGTGTCTTGTTTGTAGGTGAAGTGACTATGGGTTCGACTCCTATTTAACAATTTAAGAATAGTGGTCATTTACTTGATAGGCTGTATTCTAGTTATTTTTTTTATAGAATCTAAGGAAAATTCAGTTAAATAACAAATTTTAGTATTACAAGCAATTGTGGGTGAATTTTTGTAAAAGTGACTTGACAATTAATCTAAAAAATGCATGAAATAAAAAATACACGTTTTATTTCATTCCAAGGTCCATCGAGATCTGTTAACTCCATTAGTCCATCGCTGGCTGCCGCCTCAAAGCCCGTACTGCCGCCGTCCTCGCCTCACCCAACACGACATAGAGCTGCACGCGCGGGAAATGGAGGGATTACGTATACTGTCTGAATATATGGTAAGTTTTCTTTTTTTAGGTTCACCCTGTATCCCGCATATAGCAGAGTACGCAGAGGAAGGGTGTTAAGACACTCCGTTTCCCCCACTTTCCGCTGAATTTTCGAGGTGTTACATGTTAAGTGGCGCAACTAAACGCCGCGCCTTGCCTTGTTACCAGAGCACAGAAATAAAAGTAATTCATTCCCCATAGTAATCGAACCCACAACCGTCGCGCCACAATCGTCTTTATAATCACATCATTATTAAACTTTACTACATTATAAAATTGTTTTTTTTTACAGAAACCCATAGACGACATCTGCTTAGAGACGGATTTACTGACGCAAAGGAACAACAACTTTAGTTAGTTTATAGTTTACTATACAATTTGTTCGTATACAATTATTATAAATATAAAGAAACAAATGTTCAATTAGATTTAATAAATTATATCAAATATTAATTATATGTGAGTTTCATTTATTTTTATTTTTAGCTTCACATTTTATCCCGCACTGAGTAGGGTAGACAAAGGGAAACTAGTGTAAAGACACTCTGTTGCCCATTAGTACACTTCCGTTTCCCTTTACACGCCGAATACTTGACACATTGCGTATTGAGCTTCGAAACTTAACGCCGTACTTTGCCCCGATGATATAACGAAAAAATAAGAATAGTAAATATTTCATATCCTCGAGTGGGAATAGAACCTAGAACCTGCCGCGTTCACAGTCGCACGCTTGAGTCCCTTCGCCATGACTGGCCTCCAACATTTTTTTTTATTTTAATACTATTTATCTATGGTTTTACCTTAACTGGGCTTCGTACCTACAATTATAGATATAAGTAAGATACCTTTTTTTTAATTCACGCTGTATACTGCATAGACCAGAGTACACAAGATTTGTGTAAAAGTCCAGTGAGAGTATCGGAAAACACCGAAATGAGCTAAGACTCTCCTTTGTACCACGTTTATACACTCTTGTCAACTAGAATTAGTGGCCCATCATATGACTGTAAGAAAGTAGATTGTAGGTTTGAATCCTATTCGGATCAATTATTAAATTTCATTTCTTACCTCTAGTCAGCAGACAAAGCGCGGCACTGAGTTCCGCCACTCAACACATAATATTTCAAAAAAAAAATAGCTATAATAAAGTTGTCTGTTTTTATCCCATGTTTGCTGAAATTTGCTCGACTACATCAAGAAATGAACGCGTGAAGATTTTTTTCACAGATATCATCCTAAATATTAATAATTGAGGAACATTGAAATAAATGAATAAAATAAAAATCTATATATTTAATACTTCTTAAATTCTGATACATTACATGTACTTGTGTATTTATTTACAAAACAGAACTGTCTCAAAACTATTTATACGCCAAATAATAATTAAGTTGGAAAGAAAAATGAAGGTGAGTGGTAATAAGATTGCGGTACAATAATCAATATCCAAGTCAAAATTTAAATGGACTCGAACAACCAGACCAGAACTTATAACGTTTCATAAAATTTAAAATAAACTCTAAAAAATAACAACACAATGTCGACATAAAAAATATCCTAACATAAAATCTACTGCGTTTAGTTTAGAATAGCTTAAATTATTAATATCATCAATGTAACTTATCTAATTAGCTTTGTCTCTACTATTTATTGCTTAGGATCACTTTTCCAAAATAAAAGTAAGTTGCTCGGTTTGTGGACACCGCCAGAGAGCTGAGACACTCCGGCTGTAAGACACTGACACTGGTGGATAGGCTCAGATGACTACTTCTCCGCTTCTAAGACTTCAGGTCGGTTCTCCTGCAAGTGCGCACGTTGACTGGGAAGAACACATTCAGTTCTATAAGAGTGGCGAGTACTAAGAACATGGCATACATCGCCAGGCACGCCCTCCCTACCGCCGCGTCCAGCTTAAACTTGTTGAACCAGAAAGTCAAATACAGCAAGAGTAGGGTTGATAGGAGCGATATAGCAGAGTATTCGAGACCCATCGAATTAATCTTCACCTATTGAGAAAATTCAAAATTATACAAACAATATTTGTAATAAAATAACGCAAAGCATACTATAACATTTGTTTTTATTTCTTATTTAAATATGAAAGTCACTCTTTTGTATATATCAACCAAACATCAACAGAAAATAAGAAAATTTTACTAAAATTGGCAAAATTAAAAATAAATATACTATTTTCAATTAAAAAATGCAGAGTGATTAGGCATATTTAAACAACGGGCCCAAATCGCATGGTTCAAAATCGCTTAAAAAAAGTCGCTTAGCAAATTCGCTTTTGAATACTTATTAAGTAACATATAACAGATATCTAACCCAGTAGTTGCCAGGTTCTGCTGGGGTCAATGAGGCCTTGATGAGCCATGGTAGTCCCAGACACAGCAGAATGTCAAATGTGTTCGATCCTATTGAGTTACTTATACCCATTGATCCATGACCTGCAATTTAAACTTATTTAAGAATTTGTTAACTGTACGTTTTTATAGCTTCACGCTTTGTCCCCAGCGAAGTATCCAGAGACAATGCTAAACCCTACGGTCACTGCATCACTCTTATGCCTCGCCCACTGTCTTCAACCTCTTCATACATGCCTAATGTATTTCAAATAAAACAAATCAGGCAGTTAACAGTTTTAGTCAACAAAAACATATATCTCTAATAGTTTATATTACCTTTTAAAAAAAATTAAGATGTATATTTTACCTTGTTTTGCAACTATCACACTAGAGACTGCTTCAGGAACTGATGTTCCTGCTGCGAGGAATGTTATCCCCATTACAGAGTCAGGTATCATCAGGGTATCACCTTAAAAGAAAGGCTAATTAAAAAAAATACAAAAATATGACGAAAATAATTTTAAAACAACTGTTTCTGTAATGAGATAAAATATTACTAATTTAATTAGATATTGTATTGATATTTTATAAACATATATGAAAGTATTACTTTGAAATTTTACAAAATCACAATTTCAAGTAGGATAGGATTTAAAAAGTTAAATTTGTTAGGAAAGGAGTGTATGGTAGTAGTAAGTGAAATTCGAGTACGAGAACAGAAAAAAGCAGGATTTTCCAACGACTAGTTCTATAATTTGAACATTGTGCTTTGACTAAAAAAATTGTAACTAAATTGTATACAATAATATAGCTGTAGAACCTGAAATGCTTAACAATTTAAGTAATAAGACGTCAACAAAAATCAGCCCCTGATAATACAAATGTTTAACATACCAATAATAGTTATCATCCAAGCAACGATATATGACAGCGATCCTATCCAAACTATGCACATAATGAAAGTTAGAGGAAACCAGTTTTTGAAACGAGGTTTTTCACAATCTGGTATCGTGAAGAGGAATACCAAGTGTATTGGCCACGTTACTATCCATGTTGTCTGAAATAAATACAAAAATATTTAATAATTAATATTTATATATTCACTTAATCATGAAATTCAAATTAATAAAAATTGTGGATATAGCTTTTTTTATTTATTAAAAGCAGCGTCACAACGCCTGATTATAAAAGGTTCGATTCCACTCGAGGAAATAATTTATTTTCATTTCTTCGATCTGTTAATAAAAAACATGAATTCCGCCACTTATCGCGCAATACCTTAAAAAATTGGGCGGAAGATGATGAACGGAGTTTCTTGAGTGACATTGGGTTCCCTGTACCTACCCTGGCGTATGCAGCACATACATTGAGCAAAAATAAATAAGAAACAATTATCATGATATTATTAAAGTACCTTCGTTAGTTTACTTCTCCCAGAAGGCCACTTCCACAGTGAGTGGCGGTACTCGTCTGGAGTGTCTTTGTTTCCTTCTTCAACATTTCCTTGATTTGTTTCTTCCTGGTGCGCTATTTCCATATCGCTACGTTTAGTTTCATTATCATCATTGGCGGTTTTATCATCATCACTCTTTATTTTTTCTATTTGCAGAGGAGTTATCATTTCATTGACATCTGAATAGAGTGATACATTTTTGACATTGCCATTGTGTTGATGATGATCTGTTGGTGATGTCTTGATTTCTTTGTTTTCTGCAATTTTTATAAATATTAATTATAATGCTTATTTCATATTTAAAAAAATTAAATTTTTAAAAATATCCTTTTGCAATTTAATTTAAAAGTAACTTTTAAAATGATAAAAATATGATTCTGCTGTATACCATTTCGTAACGTGAAAATTATACAAACCATTTTCAACATTCATCACTGAATCTTGCTTTTCACTGTCTTTCTTAATCATATTTGAAACACATTTCCAGCTTCCTGAAATAAAATACAGTTAATAATATAAGTGGTAAAATTTTAAAGTCGTTATAAAAAAATGTATGGGACTAATTAAATGGTAAAATGTAAAGAGTATCTAAATGTAACTTACCTTTAGCAAAATTTTGTATACTCTTGTCATAGTACATGATGCAGATGTAAACACCGTATAACATGACAAGCAAGAATGCTTCATACCACTGCACGTACTCATCGTGCATTATGCAGATAAGTATTGAAACTGTAATGCCGTATGCGAGACAGTCCCTGGTTAGCGGCCACCAATCTAAAGGTACCACCTGAAATGTAAGAAAGAATAAGTAAGCATATAAAGCAGTTTTTCAGAAGGAAATCTGATTGGAATTAGTACCAAGGTTGACAGATTATTAAGCTCTCACTAGAATCTTCTAGTATATTTATAGACTTGTCTGTGGCTTAAATTTTGATCTTATCTAATATTTTTGTTACTTCTAAAGAAGTAAAAAAAAAAACATTTCTCGGATTTTATTATAAGGAAACGAATAATTATATATACCATCCCAGCTCCTATACCACAGCAGGCGGCTACGGCAAGTATGTTGAAGACAGCTGAGCCTACAATAGTCCCAACTCCGATGTCACCCTCAGTGATGAAAGTCCCGATCACGTTCACGAAGAGTTCTGGGGCGGACGTAGCGGCCGCCATGAAGGTAGCACCCGCTACATCGTTTGTCATGTTTAATGCTGAAGAAATAAACAGAAATCAATAATTGGCTATCAAATATGCTCATACATATGTTCAAGAAAATATTCTGAAATCTCTATATTTTCTAGAAGGTGAAGACAAATACAAATGAACTATTCTCATTAATAAACTTAGATATTTTCCAGAATTGTTCAGAAATTGAGTAGGCTATTTTGCGTATTGCGTATGACCCAGTATGACCTTGGTAGTGATTCAATATACGTAATTGACGCAACTAAGTACCTTGACTTCAATTTTGGACCCATCACCAAAAGTACTATATATCTGGGCAGAACTTTATTTCAGTTCAGCTTTACTCTTTTTCCCTCAAAGCGGAGTAGACAGAGGGAGAGGTAGAGGGGTAGATCTAAGGATAAGACACGATTCCACTTTTCGCTTAATTTGTGAAACATCGGGAGTTGGGTGGTAGCCCTTAACGTCGCACTTTATTTATCACAGTGGGTAAATTAAGCTTATTTATAACAATGGTAAAGGAAAGTCATTCCTTCAAGTGGCATTTGCACTCCTGACCATGATAAAAGTCCCAACTTGTTCCACTGCACCACTAGGGTCTCAAAACTTTACTAACTTCTAATCTCAACCCAACCCTTACCCGTGCATATTCTATCAACAGCAGGTACAAAGAACTTGTCACAGACCACCGCCAGCGCTACGAAGAGATATATGGAGATGAACGCGTGGAGAACGATCGCGCCGTGCTGGCGTTGCAGCTCCGTGAAGAAGCCGGCCGGAAAGTCGTCGATGGCCGGCGGCGTGCAGTTACGGATGTATCCGTCTGTAATAATAGAATTGGTGGTGGAGTTTTTTTTAGCTTCACGTTTTATCACATGTATGGCAAAGTATTCAGAGAGAAAATACTCCGTTCACCATTTTATGTCTCATTTATCAAGACTTGTGTGTTGAGTAGCGAAGTTCACCTCTACACTTTGCCTAGTTATCGGAGAGAGAGAATGAAACTTACTTTTCTTTAGAAAACATAAAAAATGTTAACTTCTCATCAAGCAATTCTGAACTTCTATTTTTTAGTTTTAAGAAGCGTATAAGAATTTTGATATAGTTTTATAAGAACATATAGCTAGTGGTCGGAGCGCTTGGGCAGATTTTTAAGAAATATTTATGTATTCTATAAATAAAAAAGTTTTACTTATTAAGAGTCTAGTAACACTTTGGAAATGTCCTACAGTGTGAATCGTGCCCACAACTGTCGCATTTACAATGAAACGCTGTGCCGCTGCGCTATGTCCTGACGATTTCGTTTGAATTTTCAAAGAAAAAATATTTAAAATATTCAGCCCTCAATTTTAGTCCTTACTGATACTTGAAAGATAAATTAAAAAAATTAAAAAAATATCTAATATATAGATATTTTTACATTTCTTACTTATACACAACTTCAAGATGGGTATTCAAAGTTTTATTTTCATTTATACATGAATATTAATTCAATTTTATAATAGCTTTGTTTATCTTCGTGAATCGTCGAGGCATCTGGCTTAGCGTGAATAGAATAAACTATTTTTTTGTTCTTGCTCTGGTAACAATACAAAACGCGGTGTTGAGTTCCGTCGTTCTTAATACTAGAGTTTAAGAAACGCGCCCCGATAGAGTATAGACGGTGGACATGGTCTCTTATAAAACCAAATTGGAGAAACAAAAAACTTTTAAAATACCACAATAGCCGGCCTCTTTCTATGATAAATAGATATCTATTTATCTATGTATTTATCTATTTATTTTTCTATCTGAATATGTCTTATTCAAAAGTTACTAATTCATTTTACTCGACAATTCATATCTTTAAATTGACTGTACATTATGTCAGTGTGTGCAATATCCTTTGATTGGGAGTGAGAGTGTAGTTCAATTCTATATGTAAGGTAGGTCAGTTGAGCGTTGGAAGCTATGATGGATGAATTATTTTATTAACTCTATGCCTTATAGACATGATTGCAGCTTTGCGTGAAGGTAGGGGGTTCAATATGCGAATTTGGGGAGAATGCAAATTATATATATATTTTTTAGTCATATTTAAATAGTGATGACCAATATAGTAGGATTTGAACACATAACTAACGCATTCGGTCACATAAGTCGCAACTGCATCACAATGTGGTCACGTTAATTTAAGTCTTGTACCTAGTACTTAATTAATTGTTACAAAGATTTAAACTGGCTGGAGTGGCTAGCGGTACTAATTTATAACGAAAACTATTAATTTTTTTGTAAAATATCCTTTTTTTTAATAAACTATAAATAAAAACGAAAAAATTGGAAAAATATCATTTACCCAACTGTGCGACACAGGAGTCTATGTTTGTATGTTTACATTTATGTTCTACGTGGCGTTGTAGTGACCAAACTGCAATATTCTTTCATCAATTCGTGTAAAATCTCTAGTATAAAGACATCTTGTTCTAATTCCTTGTTTTCTTGTTCATCTAATTTTAGAGACATTGTCCTTTTTGTTTTTTAACAAAGGTGATTAAATGAAAATCGTCCGACCAGTGGAAAACAAACCTCCAACCATAGCATCTACAGTTAAAATTTGCACCATTGCGCCACAACGGCCTCAGGAAGTTTTCTGATTTCCCCATAGCATTTTACGAATAATTGAATTTCCACTTCTCCATACCTTCGATGCAATACTTTTTTTTTCAGCTTCACGCTGTATCCCGCACACAGCAGGGTAGGCAGAGGGAACCTTGACTTAAGACAGTTCCCCACTTTCTGCCGATATCTGGAGGCATTGCGTGTTGAGTGCAATACTAATAGCGAAAGTATCACTTAATATTTTAACTTAAAAGAATGATTGCAAAAAAACCCAGGCAGATGCACTTATAAAGAATTTATTATTTAATAATTAATAATTCTTCAAACGCCCATAATAATAGTTAATAATGAAATAGAAATTAGATACAGTTGTAAACAATTTGTGTACGGTAGCGTGCGCGCGCGCATCGCGTTACGCAATTCTAATTACCATACCGTCTTTTTTGTATGAAAAAAGTGATAACATTAACTAGGAATTGAACGTAATATGTTCAAAAACACGCAATGCTTGACTCTCTTAAATATATTCGCCGTTTTAAAACTATATCGAATATTTTTTTTATGTTATATGAATATCTATCTTGTTTGTGTTATTTTTTCTGTGGCTGTGTTTGTTACACTATTCCTCCTAAACGGTTGCACCGATATTAATTTTTTTTTTGTATATATTTTGGTGTTGGTTCCTGGATGGTCTTAAAGTACAAATCACTACTATTTATTACAATATGTACTTATATATTCTAATAGATTAGCTAAAGTATAAGAAACCATATACCCGTATATCGTCTACTTACTTATATTTAAAAATTAAAGATACAAATATTATGTTATAGCAAGTGTTTTTTTCTGTTTCAAGCTGTAACACGCGCATTTCGGGTAGGTCTGGGAATCTAGTGTTAAGATTCTCCGTTCGTCACTGTCCATAGAATTCTAAAGTCGTGTTGAGCGGCAGAGCTCAACGCCGCGCTTTGTCTCGTTACCAGAGCAAAGAAATTATAGAATTAAATATTTCATACCCTCGAGGGGGAATCGAACCCACAACCTGTCTGTCGCGTTTACAGTCGCATGCTTCTGCCCCTGCGCCACGACTGGCTTCTAACTAAATAAGTTAAAATCAATATTAATTTATTTGTAACGTGAGCCAGTGACTAGAGTAGGCCCGTTGACATCCACTGACCTATCTGCGTTATGTTAATTTATGTGCCCCCATATAAACTGTAATAAAATTTAAGAAGCCAAAAAAGTTAATTTCATTTGTTATATTAAAGGTATTATTTAGAATTAGTATTTGTATGTTAAATTAAATTAAATTAAATCAGCTTCACGCTGTATCCCGCACACAGCAGGGTAGGCAGAGGGAACCTTGTGTTAAGACACTCCGTTCTCCACTTTCTGCCGAATTCTGGAGGCATTGCGTATAGAGTGGCAGTCATTTTGCGTGTTTTGTTGCGGAACGCAACGCCGCGTCGTGACCAGAGCAAAGAAATGAAAATAATAAAGATTTAATTTCTTCTAGTGGGAATTGAACTCACGACCGTTACGTTGTGCGAAGCTAAGAAACTAATAACAAAACGAAACAAAATTCTACAATACTTTTCGCGTCTCTTTATAATATAATAAACATACTTAAAAAAAACAGCAATATTAACTGCGTGTTATTTTAATTAGTGAAGGCATATCGATTGCGTTCAGGTAAATTAATTATTTACAATTGTAAATTTTTACAAACATTTTTAAATATATTTTGTGATTAATAGAACCAATTACTGACTGCCCGTCGTGGCACGGCACAAGGGTGAGTAACGCGATGGTTGGACGTTCGATCCGTGTTCGAGGGAATGAATTATTATTTAATTATTTTTTTCATTTTTATTTCCATTTTACCAAGGCAAATGCCCGGAGTTGAGTTCCGCCACTCAATACGCAATGCCACGAAAAATTCGGCGGAAAGTGGCGAATGGAGTATCGTGACACTAGATTCCTTCTACCTGCTGTGTGCAGTATACAATGTGAAATGTTGTTGAAATTATTTTCTTATTTACTTGTGAATATAAATTGTATTCTTAATATTTCAATCAAGACTTTATGACGAAATTTTCGAGACATTATGACGAAACTCAAGGTCGCGTTTAGTTTAGTTATCAAAGTTATAGAATAAAAAAAGTTATTCCTCCGAGAGTAAACTGAACCCACAACTATCGCGTCTTTTACTGAATCAACCGGATCGGATACTTCGTCCTCGGTGGCGTCATTTACAGAATTTTATTTTAAAAAGTAACTTGCACTGGCAACCCTACAAGCTAGTGTAAACGATCAAAAGAACATATAATGTTCACTTAAAGTGTATAATATCACGCCTTTAAATAAGTGTTGAGTGTCACCTGGTTTTCTCTTACAGCAATTTTTTTTAAACATTTTTAAAGTGCTATTCCACACATAGGAAAGAAAAAAATTTTTTTAGAAAACGTATAAAAATTTGAACGTAGCGGGACTCGGGCCCGCGCCTCCTAGAAAGCGACCAGGCGCTCTGACCACTAAGCTATACGTTCAAAAGCCTGGTCGGTTTCCAGGAGGCGCGGTTTCAAGTCCCGCTACGTTCAAATTTTACACGTTTTTTAAGTTTTCTTTTTTTAAATAACCTACATACATATATGATATACAAGTTTTGGCCTGTGGCTTCACTGTTAAATGGAAATATTCAAGACTAATATAAGGTAAGGCCAGCCGTGGCGCAGTTGCACAAATGTGCCATTGTAAATGCGATAGGTGTGTTCGATTCCCATTAGAGGCAATTCTCATTTCCACGCTGTGTTTACGGTGCAAAGCGCGGTGTTGAAATCCACCACTCAACAAGCAATGTCTCAACAAGCAATTTCAGTTTCTAAGAAGTGTCTTAATGGGAACGGAGTGCTGTAACACTCACGCACTTGTATACAGCGAGGAGTTAATAATATATATGTAGTGTACGTAGGGTACGTAGGGCAATTGTTAAAAAAATTGTAAAATGAAAATGGTTAAAGTCAAAATCTCTGTAAGATTATATATAGTGATGTCACATATATAGATTTTTTCAATTATTCTTATTAATTACACACGTGGAGCAGCTTAAAATATGACTGTAAACTCGACAGTTGTGGGTTCGATTTTCACTCAGGGAAAAAAATAATTATACTGCTTCGTTCTGGTAGCAAAATGCATTATTTTGCTTTGAGTGCCTTTGAGATCCGCATCTCGCCACGCAAAGTCTTGAAAATTGGGTGTTAAATCGGAAAATGAGTGTCTAAGCACTAGGTTTCCACTGCCAACCCTGCTGTGCGGAGAAAATACGTGAAGCTCTTATTAAATAGCCTATTAAGAATACATCGTATTCTTAAAATGGAAAATGTCTAACTCAAGATCTCTGTAAGATTCTACAGTGAATTCCTACATTTTTTTAAGTTAAATCACTTTTATTCTAAACATATGATATTACAATCAACATTTTTTTAGCTTTATACTATAAGGCGGAACTCAACGCCGCACTTTGTCATATTAAACACATTTCGTCCCATAAACCACCTTGAAACATCAAAGTGGCTGTAAAATAAAATGAATAATGTACTTCATAAGAGAACGACGTTGATGATAAACAAACTGAATGGTTTCCTCTCTAAAAACGGTCCGGCAAGTACTAAAGTCAACAAGGAAATTATCTCAAATGACCACCACGTCGACTTGCCTAACTGGATTAGATGATTATATTTATATGGGGTTTTTTTGTGGGATTTTTGTGGGGTTGGTAGTAGCAGAATATTATATATCTACGTTATATTTAGATAAAAAAAAATCAGCTTCACGCTGTTTACCGCACACAGCAGGATAGGAATGTAAATAATTTCTTCCTCTGAATAGGAATCGTATCCGCAACCGTCACGTTTACAGATATCGTACTATTTGCCTTAAATGTACATGTAAATATATTTTTATTTATCCTTTATAACGAAAAACAAGATGCTTTTAAAAAAAGTTTTTTTAAAATACAACTTTATGACGATAATATTCAATGACTTAGTAATGTTTCTGCTAAGTTTATAAAAAATATATTTTCCTATCTGCGTGAATGCTACTTAGATACTTTTTATTTGTTATATTATATGATATTTTTTAAAATTTAATAATTTATAAATATATATTTCTAGAGACTCTGTTTGAGTCTCTAGAAATATATATTTATAAGGCTTCGCCCGCTTAAACCTATTTTTATATTATACTTAAAATATAATCAAAATTCCTAGACGTATAAAAAAAATGATCCTTTCGAATACTTCTAAGAAATGTGTAAAACTTATCACGATGATCGGTGGAGTAGTTTTAGAGTGAAAGCGTAACAAACAAATTTACATTCATATTTATAATATTATTAATAGGATAATGTTATAATTTATAAGCCATTGTTTAACTTAGTTGATCTACTAATTTCAAAAAGATAAGACTTTGTAGATGGAAAAGACTTTGTAGATGATATGTTTATTCAGACCCTGTGCCGCTGAGCCGAGACGGTCTCAAATGTTACAGTTAAGGAATATATAATTACGAAAAGTAAATTAATAGATAAAAATGCAGTTAAAACAAGAAATTGTTTCAAATTAAAATATTCTAAATTTTGTCACTAAAGACGTAGTGTCTCGAAAATTAAATTTAAAATTAAAATTAAAAAAAAAAATGTTCTATATATGTACAAACAAGACAATCCATAATAATATTTATAGCTCAAATACAGTGCTTGATCTACCTCTATAGGAAACATAGAGTAACTTCAATAATCAAAATACAAAGTAAATTATCAAAAGCAATTATACAGTACAATAGTGTGAACGTGTGACTTGAAATTCGATACGTTACGGAGTTCGATTCCCATTCGAGGCAATTAAATATTTAATATTTCATGCTTAGCTCTAGCAACGAGGCAAAGCGCAGCATTGACTTGTCCAAAATTCGATGTAAAGAGGGCAACGGAAGTGCCTTAATACAAACGGAATGTCTCAACGTCAGGTTCCCTCTACCACCCTGCGATACACAGAATACCGCGTGAAGTTAAAAAAAACTATGCCGTAAAATCATTCTAATAGCCCACAAACAGTAAAACGTAAACTAGCTCTAATAGATCACGCTTACAGTCAAATAGTGCGTGTCTCATCTCATTGAGTTACTTACCATTTACTTCCAAATAGGTACCAACGCTGCAACGCCGAGGTAATTGTAATATACAGTATGAAAGAACACAGGAAGTCCGCATTAAGACTACTTCGATAGGTTCTTTCTATCCTATCCTATCCTATCTTATCCTATAATTATTGGATGTAAATGGGGAAACCGGTACTTTAGTACTTTGACGGTAGTTGATGGTAAATTATCGTTGTTTTGCTATTATTGGGTTATTGGGAATGCGTGTTTGTTTAAATGTTTGTGGAACGGTGTTTAACGACACAGTAGTTGTAGGTTCGATTTCTGTATTGGGGAATTATTCGGTAGTGGATAAATTTATGGTGGTCGCGTATAGTTCCATTTAAATGGTTAAAGCTAGAGCTTTCGCAAGACAAATTGCGATGCAAGACCTTGCTATTTGTGAGATTAAATGTTAAACTGTTAACCTAAAAAATATATAATTTTTAACGCTTTTAAATGTTAACTATACTTTTTGGGCGTAATATATTATTTTAACACGATTTTTTTTTATTTTTATTAGACATTTAGGAAATAAAATACATGGACAGTTTCCAAGAGGCATGGGTTCAAATCCCGCTCAAATATACGTTTTCTACAAACATACATACAATATTTATTGAAAAATTAAAATAATGGTTTACGCTGTGGTTCGCCCATGATATTTTGTGGAGGACGAAGAGAAGTTAGTGTGAAATCATTATTTTTATGACTTTTGGTTTGTTTATGAATTTTATTTTCTATTTTTCATTTCTTTTTTCTTTCTATTTAGTATTTTTGTTGAATTTCGGCATTCTTCAACTTCTAAACCTATAATTTAAGGTGAAATATTTTTTTACCATGACGATGATGAAACTTTGTTGTTTTTATTTGAGAAATCGTTTTTTAGTATAATATGAAAAATATCTTAACTGTAATAATTGGAGTTTACATTTATTTGAGACATTTTTTACATAAAGACATCGAATTTGTTACTAATCAAGTTACTTAATTGCTTTTAATTTTAAACAACATTTTATAAGAGTATTAATATATTAGTAACTTCATAATTAGTATAACTATTAGAAGAGTAATTCTCCTAATATTGTAATGACCTTTGGCGTTTTTATATTAATTTGTAAAATATATTTTTTTTATTTGAGCTTCGCATTGTATCCCGCACTTAGCAAAGTAGCCCAATATTGAGCTTTTTTTTAGTTTTTGAGACTAGCGAAACTTAACGCCGCGCTTTGTCTTGTAAATAGTTAAAGGTAGTGAAAATAATTTATTCCCCCATGTGGGAACCTATAGTTTCGAGCTTACAAACAGACGCTACGCCACGACCCCTCTACACATAGATATGAAATAACCATACAATTGAAGCAGTGGCACAGCGTGTGAATGTAAAGGTGATGGTTGTGGTTTCGATTACCCCACTCGACACCATAAAATATATTTATTTGTCATCTTTACGCTTTATCCCGCATGTAGCAGGGTAGACAGAGAGAGCCTCTCCGCTCACTACTTTCTGCTGAATTCTCGAGGCATTGCGTGTTGATTGGCGGTACCCAACGTTGCCTCGATTTCCACTCGAAAAAAATTAAAATATTAAATATTTCATTTCCTCGTCTGGAAATCGAACACACAACCTGTAACGCTTACAGTCGCACGCTCGTGAATTCTATATGTATACATATAATAAAATTGTAACTGATCGCTGTCTGTACATACACAAGATTACTTTTTAACAAGTTTCTCTTAACATACAGTGTTTTTTAATTTCAATTGTACATAAATAACAAAGTTATATGAATATAAATTATTTTATTTCATAAAATTGCTATAAAATAAAATAACTTGGCTGAAACTTTACTTTTAAATGTACAGATATCGTGTTTCAAATGATATTGAAAAATAAATTTAGATTAGTAAAAATAAATATTTGTGTAGTACAAGCGGGCGGGCGAAGCCGCAAACGGCTCTTGGTATTTAATATTTTCATTTCTTTGCTCTGGTAAAAAGACAAAACGCGCTGTTCAATTCCGCCACCCAACTCAATATCTTGAAAGTTCGGCGTTCACGTCTTGCGTAGGGAATGGTGCATCATAACACGACCGTTCCCCTTGCTCTATAGGGGAAACAGCGTGAAGATATAAAACAAAATCAGCTTCACACTGTGTCCCCATACAGCAGGGTAGGCAGAGATAAGTTAGTGTTAAGACATCCCGTTCCCCACTTTCCAACGAATTTTCGAGGCATTGCGTGTTGAGTGACCGAACTCAACGTCTAGCTTTTACTTTGGTAGCAGAGCGAACAAAAGAAATAAAAATAAATAAATAAATCAGCTTCACGTTGTATCCCGCACACAGCAGGGTAGGCAGAGGGAACCTAGCGTTAAGACACTCCGTTCCCCACTTTCTGCCGAATTCTGGAGGCATTGCGTGTTGAGTGGCAGAACTCAGCGCCGCGCTTAACCTCGACACCAGAGCGAAGAAAATGGAAATATAAATTTAAGTAAATATTTCATCTCCTCCAGTAGGGATCGAACCCACAACCAGTCGGTTTTACAGTCACACCTCATGCCGCTGCGCCACGACTGGCCTCAGACAAAAAAAAATGTATAATGTCCACAACGCACAGTCAGCCCTAACAAATCGTCAATTGTTAGCCGGATGAGGCGCTAATCCTGTGCCTCCCCTTGCTACTTCGGAGCACTTGCCGCCGCGAAATTAGTGGACGACAAAATTGACTCGTTTTGAGAACTATTATACAGCGGCTACTTGTGTTTTGTGTGTGTGTGTGCGTATGTGTGTGTGTGTGTGTTGTAGATGTATAATTGTATAATTTGTGTAATGTAATGTATAATGTTTGTATGAATGGTTGTGTTTAGTTAATTTGATGTCTAATTGTGTATAAGCACCTTTTTTATTATTTGTATGTATATTCTTTGTTTTTTAAATATAAAATGGAAGATATTTAAAAGACGGCCATATTAGAATTAAGTTGTAAATATATCAAGATTTCTAATTCACACCGCATATATAACACATATTACACAAATACACCAAATTAGAAAAAAAAACACGCAAGAACAAAGAACAGGAAATGGTTGTTAATATTAAATTAGTATATCAGTTATTACTAAACTAGCATTCATTATCTAATTAACAATTAATTATTAATATAATAAATTTCGGTGAAAACACATTTAGACATCAATCTATGGACTTATATAGTCAATGGGCTGATTTTATGAATGTAGATCACGCGACCGTCAGAGACTCTTATTGCGGCTGCTTCACAACACTATATTATGTACTTACATATATGAAAATAAAATTAAAAAAAATTAAATTAAATTAGCTTCACGCTGTATCCCGCACACAGCAGGGTAGGCAGAGGGAACCTAGTGCTAAGACACTCCGTTCCCCACTTTCTGCCGAATTCTGGAGGCATTGCGTGTTGAGTGGCAGAACTCAGCGCAAAATAAAAATGAAAATAAAATTTTGCTAACAATAATATTTTGGTCTAAGAAAAACATTCAGATGATAAACATATAGTTAAAACACATAATTATAAAATGCGTACAGCTATTATGCTATATTATGGTACGACATTCACAAAAAGCCCAGTCCCAGCGGACAGCCACACCCGTTTGGAAATAAATTGATACAACAAAATTTTCTGGGCAATACAAAATTTTAGTACTAATTGGCAAAGGCAAGATATCCTGAATACCGAAATTGGGCTACAAAAAATATATACATACATACCAGTAGCATTGTTCGCCATGTCGTCTTCACTCTTCCATACTTACGGGCGACACCGCCTCGCGGACAGTCCACTGCGATCACTGAACAAGAGGTACTCGACGCTTGCAATCCTCTCCCCTGGTCATTATGATCGCGTAGTGACCTAGCCATTCACAGAGAATAGATCGCACTTCCGACCTGTGCTAGTTGGACGCTGTAACCTTGCGGGATAGAAGCTTCACGTCACACCAGCGTGTGCGTGAAAGCGAGCCGCGTGAAGCCAGCGTGAACGTTAACGTGAAACGTACCTCGGTCTGAGGCATTCATCGTTGGTTTCGGGAGACGAAGGCCGGGAGCGTCGTCACTGGCGTCCAAATGCCGCGGCAGGCGCTCGGCTACACATAATGGATCGAGCGGAGATCTCGTCAAAAGAAGAATACAGATGCCAATTATTTATTGTCATACAATACGCGGACGTCGGGCGGCGCGCGGGCGCAGTGATGGAGTGACAGCGACGACGGCGTGACGGCGACCGCCTCACCTCACTGTCCATTTGAATTGTCATCGATTTTTTCATTTACTATTTAATTGGTGAGGTCCCGAAGGATGGATCCGCCTATCTGAGGCGGACAGAAACGTAGATTGTTGTAACTAATATGATTTAATAATAAATTTGATGGTGATATTTAAAAATATTAGGTGTATTGGTTGTTTATGTCATCTTTATCTGATAAAAATTACATTACCTAAAGTAAATATAAGCGAAGAATAAATTGAAGATGGTCTTATCTTCCCGATATCCTGTGCCAATAACTTAACCAAAATAAAACTTAAAATGACATAACAACTAATACAATTCATAAATATTACTTAAGTTTCTCATATAAAAGAAAAGTCTAGGACTAAAAGAAAGACTAAGAAAAGATAAACATTCATACAAACAAAACGCTTCTTCTAACAATATGATCATTGTAACTGATACAGCTAGTGATGTGATTTCGCTAATCTGTCCGGGTTAAGAGTTCGTCCCCCTGTACCCTGTCCCCTGTCCCCCTGACTCCCGTCCCGCTGACCCCCGCACGCGACACCACAATTATGGCCAATTAAATCAGATTGAGTAGTAACGTACCTCCCTGAGTCAGACCATGCTATTATAATTGGTATTATTGTAGGAAATGAAGAAGACGCACCGGCCAAGTCCTAACCTTGAAGTATAGTGGCCAAGAAATATTTTAGCAATTAGTTGGTAAAATTCTTCTTATTAGTTATTCAATCTTCTTTTGTTTTTCCTGTAAGGTGGGCAAGAGGACTTGTATGTATATATTTTTTTATAGCCCAGTTCAGCTTCACGCTGTATCCCGCTCACAGCAGGGTAGGCAGAGGAAACCTAGTTTTAAGACACTCCGTTCCCCACCTTCCGCTAAATTCTGGAGCATTTGCCTTAAAACCAGAACGAAGAAACGAAAAAATAAATTTAAATAAATATTTCATTGCCTCGAGTGGGGATCAAACACACAACTAGTCGCTTTTTCACAATTATTGCCCTTGGGCCACGACTGGCCTTAAGTCAAGATTTTAAGTTGAAACGCTCTATTCGATATTTTTAGATTTGGATACGGGTAACGAAGCATTAGGCTACATTTTCTCTGATCAAATTACTTTCCCCTTTTTTTAGCTTCACGCACATAATAGAGTAGGCAAAACATCTGAGAAAGTAGTGTCAGAATACTCCGTTCGGAGGCATTGTGTGTTGCGTGGTAGAACTCAACGCTACATTTTGTCTCGTTACCAGAGCGAAAGAAAGAAAATATTAAATATTTCATATCCTCATATGGGAATAGAAAACACAGCACACAACACAACAGCCAAAAACATTACCAAAATGTTTAAAGCCATCGTGGGGTAGTGCACACAGTGCGGTACACGGCATCTAACGTCGGGACGATTGTGGGTTCGATTCCCCACTCGGGAGGAAAGAATCATTTTCATTTTCTCTCACTAGTTATAAAATAAAGCGCGGGGTTGAGTTTCACCTTTCAACATGCAATGTCCCAAAATGGGGCGGTGCTTGAGGAATAGAATATCTTAACAATAGATGTGGCGGGGTAAACCGAGGGTCGGTTCATCCTGCCACATGCGGGATACAGCGTGAAACTAAAAAAAGACAAAGTACTTTTACAAATATTTTCATCACCATTTAATTAATTATATTAACTACATTTTTAAATACATTCAAAGGATAAACGCAAGAAGGATTTGAATTTCTTTTCACTTACTTATGCTATTTATGCTGTACTCGTGGGTTCATAAGCGTTCTTAACCCGTTGTTTGGGTGACCCAGTTACGAGCTTGCAACACAACGACTCTATATTGTTGCTCTGGACTTCTCTTACAAGGAGTGTCTGCTTAGTACTTAACTAAGTGGAATGTACATTTTTTATCTTTACGCTGTATCCCGCTTATAACGAGGTAGGCAAAGAACCGGAGAAAAAAACGGAAGTGTCTTGTCACTTCCGTTTTACACTTTCCGCTGAATTCTCGAAGCATTGCATGAATCAATGCAAAATCACGAACTAATCGCCACCCTTTGCCTACTTACCAGAGCGATTGAAATATAAAATATTTTATTCACCCGAATAAGATCGAACCCACGACCGTCGCGCTTACAAACGCAACCTTGTGCCACGGCGGTCTCAATAATAATATTTGAGTAAGTATTTTAAACTACAATAAGATTACTGTCAAAAGTATTTTTAACCGACTTCAATAAAAGGAGAGACTTCTCAATTCAACTGTATTTTTTTATGTTTGTTCCCTCACAATTTGGGACTGGGTGAATCGATTTTTATTATTCTGTATTTATTTAGAATACCAGTCCTGAGTCTTGATTGAAGGAATTCTTATTTATTTATTTATTTGTTAGCTTTACATTGTTTTTTTTTTCATATATAATAGAGGAGGCAAAGGAAATATAGAGTTAAGACAAATCAACACGCAATGCTATTATGCTATAATATTATATTGAATAAAAAAAATCTTATCAAAATGTTCATAGTTGTTATCCTCACATATCTTTGAAATGTTTTACGATACAAACGGTCTTTTGAATGCCTGTTGAGTGGGTGAACCAACACCGCGTTGTCTCACCAAATTTAGAAAATAAAAAATGTCTGTACTTTTGTATATTTCTCGTAAACTATAATAATAACAACAAATGTAAAGCTTTTGAAAAGTTATAAAAAATAAGTTGTTTCCATAAGAAAATGACAAATCCTTCAGAATTCGGCGTAAATTGGAGGTGTCTGAATGGGAACAGATTGTCTTAACACTAGGTTCCCAAGTTCCCTCTGCCTAACCCTGCTTTGTGCTGAATATACTCGAGTGGGAATCAAAACCACAATCTGTCGCGTTTACCGTCGCATACTACAGCCCCTGTGCCACGACTGGCCTGAATATTTTTTTTCGGAAATCAAATATAATAAACAATTTTGCAATTCATACGTACAATTAAAATAAAACTTATTTTTATCTATTTCTTCACAAATCCGTATTAAAAATTCAAGGTTTATCACAATATTGTAAAGATTATTAGAAAATTTCCGTTGAAAACATTTGTTAATCGTAAGATTAGGACTTCGAGTTGGGAATATTCCTACACTTGAGTGTAACCGTTTTCTTTTGTAGCATATACCATATGTATGTATGTTTGTTTATATCCACTTAGCTCTGTAACTATGTTTTTTGCTCTGATGGTTGATATAGTGGGTTGTGGATATTATATTATATTATAGAATATTATTTGAGGGAAGAAATATATTATTATTGATTGATTTTATTTCTTTGAATATTTAAAAACAAAGTTTGGTCATTTTTTTAAGTAAAATTTGTCCAAATGTAACAGCATTTTGATCATTATTAAAGTGCTATTTCCCACTTAGGGATGAAAAATAATTTCGGAATTGTAGGCTTTTCAAGAGGAGTGGAATTTAAATTCTGCTACGTTCAAATTTGTATACGTTTTATAAAGAAGTGTTTTTGTAACAGTTTCCTTAGAGAGAAGGTAATTACAAAAAAGTGGAAAATCCATATTCTTTTATTAACTTCATTGAAAACAGAGGGAACCTAGTGCTAAAACACTCCGTTTCCCACTTTCTGATAAACTTTTGCGGCATTGCATTTTGAGTGGTGGAACTCAACGCCGCACATTGCTCCGTTAACAGAGCAAAGATATAAAAATATTAATCCATAATAATTTATTCAACTAAGTAGAAATCGAACCCACTTCAGTTCTGATGACAATGAAAATACATATTATCAATATTGTTGTCAATCCAAAATGGCCGCCGCAAGAAAATGTAGGATTGCTATTTCTGCAATCCTCTATTTTTTGAAAATTATAAAATCATGAAAAACGTCTGGGAACCTTGCTTCTAAAAAGGGTTCTTTTAATTAATATTTGCGTTTGCAGCTTCACGTTTCATCGCGCATAGCAGGGTGTCTACTCTCTTTGTCTAGATAGAACCTGAAGTCAAAGCAATCCGTTCTTTATTTTCCGCCCAAATTAAAGATATTGCACGTTGAATAGCGGAATTCAACGCCTTGCTTTGTTTAGCCATTCATTTTATATGAAATTAACTTCGAATTTACTTGAATATATTTGAATTTCTATTTTTCGAATTTTACTCTTTACTTTTAGTCTTGACTTCTTATCAACCATCATAATTATAAATTCATGGGATCCTATAGATTTTGATTACGCCACAGCCTTCATACGAAATTTATTTATTTCTGATTATTTAGTTCTTATTAACTTGTAATTTTGAGAAAATATTCTTGATAGCCAAACGGACAACAAAGTGACCCTACAATGGTTCCGTTTCTTTCTTTTGAGATACGGAACCCTAAAAAACATCACTTTTACAATCATAACAATAATTTGAAACTATGTCACCTAAAAGATAGCTTTAATCGGTTGAAGCCGAGTGGGGAAATCGTTTCTAAACAATCCTACGGAACGGAATAAACCAATACCGTATCTCCTGCCTGAGATTTTGTTTTGTTTACTCTGGAACTGATAACAGCCTAATCGATAACAGCCTGTCTTAGTGATAACCGCCACTTGTAGCTTCTTAGCCAAGTAGTGGTCCCCGCACCTGCGTTTCTTACACTCGGTTTTCTTTAATAATAAAAAAAACAACTATTTTATTTAAATCTCGCAAATGAGAATTAACTGTGTTTACGGTGAAATATACGAATTTTTCATTTGACATAGGCTTTTTTTTAATTTTATAGATTATTACGGTTTTTTTTTTAATTTTTGCTGTTGTTGTTTTTCTTTTTTTTTACCTTAATGGCAAACATGTTGATACGGACTAGTAATTTGCGAAAATATAGATTAGCTTTTGTAATACGAGTGGTGTTGTTTGTTGGTATACCGTTAGTTTACTTTGCGTCTAAAAGTTTCGAGGAAGAAGATACTTCTGATTTACTTTATAAAGGTAGTCAACTAAATGAAATATATTCTCAATAACATATATTTTTTTTATGTTTTTCCCAGTGTCGGAAAGAAAGTTATGATCAGAGTCCATATAATGTTATTTTTCTAGCTTCACGCTCCATGCACTTTTATCCTGTATATAGCAGGGTATGCTGATAAGATTCTCCTCTTCTTCTCTTTGGAACAACACTTTCCTCGAGTAGAAATGGAGCCCATAACAATCTGACTGTTGTGATCGAGGCGATCACAACAGTCAGAGTTTGTGCCATTGCGCCACGGCGGCCATCTCTCAAATATTTCTACAATTTTAATTTCCCCCAAAGCGCGACGTAGAGTTACGCCGCTAAACCCGCAATACTTCAGCAGAAAGTGGAGAACGGAAACATCTAAATGGGAACGGAGTGTCGAAGAGGAGTGTTACTCCTGAAGATCCCAGATTCCTTCTGTTAACCCTGATATTTGTGGGATAGAGCGTGAAGCTAAAAAAATACTAGTTAATGAACTATAATGCAGTACGTAGTAATTTATTTCTTTAGTCCCTGCCTTTTGTGTGTCACTTTATATACATACTAGCTTTCATATAGCCTGTCTCGATAAATGTATTTATCGAAAAAGTCTAGGCTTTTGATAGAGCAGTTACAAATATATTTTTATCAATTCGAACTATTAGTTCAAACCAAACAAACTCTTCAGCTTTATAACATTAGTATAGATTCTTTACTAAAGTATAGAAATAATAATCAAATTTAACCTAACTTATTACATAAATTAAACTTAATACGTATATCGATCCCTGTCGATCCCCACTCTAGGGAATGAATTATTATTTATTAATAATTTCATTTCTTCGCTCTAACAACAAGGCAAAAAACCCGGCATTGAGTTCCGCCACTCAGCACGAAATGCCTCGAAAAATTCGGCGGAAAGTGGGGAATGGAGTGTCTTAACACTAGGTTCCCCCTGCCTATCCTGCTGTGTGCGGAATACATCGTGAAGCTGAAAAAAATGTATGTTTTATTTTTCAGATGAAGAAGTTTTTCACTCAAGAAAGTTACTCGGCATAACTGGAGGCGAGGAAAAGAACTGCACACAACCAGCCATACTGGAGTTCCCATCAGACGGATTCACCAGATATCAAAGGCAACATGTCAGTTAAATAGTTATTTTAACAAACTAAAATAGTGTATGTTTAATTTAATGTATACATACATACATGGTTGTAGGTTTGATTCCTACTCAAAGGAATGAATTATTTTCTCGCTCTGACAAGCAGAAAAACTTGGCGGCGTTGAGTTACACCATTCAACATGAAATGACATGAAACTAGGACGGAAAGTGAGGATCGAACTCAACAAAATGTTCTTGTTGAGAGTGAAGAATTATTACAGAATAATAAAAAATATAAAATGTCTTTGCTTTCCTATTCGTGAGTTCAAATTCCTCATAAATAGATAAAAGAGGATTTCTTCAATATATCAGATATTTCTTTAATTTTTAAATTTCAAGACTAAGATATAATTAATAATTAATTCTTTAGTATCTCTATTTCTCTGCCAAAAGTACATTCAAAACTATTTAATTAAAGTGAATGTTCCTAGGGTTTTATTCTACTGCATTGTGTCCTGGCCTTTTACTGCTTCCTCCTGCTCGGCACCGTTTGTGAACAATACTTCGTGCCTGCCATTGATATTATATGCGAACGTAAGTTTAATATTATAATTATTAATACATAAATAAAAATAAATAAATCAGCTTCACGCCGTATCCCGCACACAGCAGGGTAGGCAGAAGGAACTTGTGATGAGACTCACTCCGTTCAACACTTTCCGCCAAATTCTGGAGGCATTACGTACTGTGACACTAGAGGAACTCAACGCTGTGCTTTGCCTCAACACCAGAGCGAAGAAATGGAAATATAAATTTAAATAAATATTTCATTTCCTCGAGTGGAGATCGAACCCACAACCAGTCGCGTTTACAGTCACACTTTGTGCGTCTGCGCCACGACCGGCCTCAATATTTATTAATACATATTTATTATTTATTTAATTATTTAAACAAGAATAAACAAAGAAAATGGAAAAGAAAAGCACAATTTTAGTATAAGGTAAGGTATAATAATTTATCACCACAAGAGGTGGTGCCTCTTCCAGGCAACTTGTACTATAAAAATTACCAGAAAACACAGATTTAGCCTCATATACACATGTATTTCTCGTGGAATCGAATTCCTTTCCCTTTAACTGTGAAAATCTCCATATATTTGAATGTGACTCAGTGGTAATTGTAATTTAATTTAATTTTTTTTTAATTTTAATCTAATAGATTGAAATTACCACTCTGGTCTAAGAGAGATTGGTTATACTGTTTTTTAGCTTCACATATGTTTTTTTTTTAATTTTTGCATGTGAATGATTTATAGTCTCCTATATTTATGTAATATGTACCTACATAAATATTGCAAAGCGAATTTAATCTTACTTAAAAAATATACGAGTATAAGTAAAAATTTTTTACAAGACTGGGACCTTGGAGGAAATGTTGATGCCTAAAATATTTTCGATTCACTATCCGAGCGCGGCTTCGCCCGCTTAAGCTTGTTATATTATTGTAATAGTATTTTTAATTGTGCTTGTTATATTATTGTAATAGTAAAATTATATGTTCTTTGCTCCTGTGCCAGTCGTGTTTACAGCCGGTTTTACAGTCACAAAGTGTGACTGTAAAACCGACTGGTTGTGGGTTCGATCCCCACTCGAGGAGATGAAATATTTTCTTAAATTTATATTTCCATTTTCTTCGCTTTGGTATCGAGGACAAGCGCAGCGTTGATTTCTGCCACTCAACATGCAATGCCTCCAGAATTCGGCAGAAAGTGGGGAACTACTAATATTATAAATGTGAACGATATTTTCTCAACTCACTTCATTTTGTCTTTAGACACTCAAAGTATAAAGGCATAAGTCAGTCATAATTACTAAGTTATATTCCTTAGAATTTCGCACATTTTAAATCAGAATACTTTTATTTAGCTTATTTGATATTTAAAATTATTGACTTATATGCTTCTTGCTTTGCGTTTATGGTTATTTATTCAATACAAGTACCGTACCTACATTAGAGGCCGTCATGGTGCAGTGGTACAACGTTTATTTGTGAAAGGGACGGCTGTGAGTTCGATTCTCACTTGGAGTAAAGAATTATTTTTATTTCTTCGTTTTGGTAACAAGACAAGACGATGTGTTCCACCATTCAACACACAATACACAGGAACCTAGTGAATAAACACTACATTTTCTCAACAAAAAAAATGCTTTTATACTATAAATAATTATGATTATCGATGCGTTTGAATATTTTTTTGTATATCACATCTTATCGCGAAATTGAAACGATATATAATTTAAAATACCTATCTATCTATATCTATTTAGTGCAACAATGTGTAGATCCTTGAAATGATAATACTTTATTAAGTATAGATTTCAAGTATTTTTATTCTTAAGTGTTTATACGATAAGAGTTTTTATTTTAATATATTTTTAAAGTGTTATTTCTAAACAAAGAGGGAAAAAGATGGCGTACAAGTTTCTAAGCCGAAACTATACGGAGAAGAACGTTAAAATTTGGGGTGTAGAGTCCTATGGGAGCATTAACACAGGATCTCTTGAAATGCGTTTGGGAACGGGAATGAAACGGGATTTTATTGATATTGATATGTGTATATTTGACGTTTTTGATATTTATTTTATGAGGTAGGCAGAGGGAACCTAGGGTTAAGACACTCCCTTCCCCACTTTCTGCCGAATTCTGGAGGCATTGCGTGTTGAGTGGTAGAACTCAACGCCGCGCTTAACCTCGACACCAGAGCGATGAAATGGAAATTTAATTTAAATTTACAGTCACACCTCGTGCCGCTGCGCCACGACTTTAGTTTTATTTTTTTAATTTTAATTTAAGGGGTATTTCGTGTCGCAGAGGCATAAGCATGCGCCTGTAATCGCGACAGATAATGGGTTCGATCTCCACTCCTGGTAATGAAATATTTATCTATTTCATTTCTTGGCTCTGGTAACGAGACTAAATGTTGCGTTGAGTTCCGCTATTCAACATGCAATGCTTCCAGAATTCGGTGGAAAGTGGGGACTGGAAGTGTTTTAATGGGAACGGAGTGTTCTAACGCTAGGTTCCCACATACTCCTTGCCTGCCTACATACAACGTGAAGCTAAAAAAATACGTTTCATTGTTTACTCAAACGAAATTTCGAGCAGCACTAGTATGTTAATATGTTTTGTTTTGAAGAGTAAGCTAAAATTAACAATTCTATATCATTTTCTACCACATCTATAGCACATTTCTTTAAAAATTCAAAACGAATAAAACAAGCCCAAGCATCTCTACATACTACTATACTTATATTCATATACATATATAAAGAAAAAGTGGAGTAATTGACTTTGATTGGAAAAGTGGTATCGAAAGGAATTCCATCTCTGAACGGCGGTCAGTGTCCTAGCACAGTGCACTGCGCCTCGTGTGTACAAATACTTAGTGCGTCTCGTATAATCATCTCGTTCTAGATTGTTTTTTCTTCCAGCTTGGTAGGCAGAGGGAACCTAGTGTTAAGACACTTATCTAATACATAGCATCTAAAAATATAATAATAATAACATAATGAACGTTTAAATGATTTGTTACTACGAACTTTCTTTGAATTTTCTAACTACAATGAGATCAAGGTGCTACTACGAAGAATGTGGGACTAGGAACTATCGTATTTTTTTAGCTTCATTTAACAGGGTAGGCAGGGAAACTCGCTAACATATATTTTTTTACTTTCCACTTTAAATAATCAGTTATTAAATATAAATAGGGCATATTCCTTAGTCCCTCGTTTACCGACGTGGCGTGATGGTTGTGGGTTGGATTCCCCATGGAGAAACTATATTATATATATTCATTATTTTTTCTTGCTTTAGTAACAAGATAAGGCGTGGCGTTACGTTCTACCATAATGTTCTACCACGCACAATATATTGGAAATTGAGAGGTGCGTGTGAAGCCATTTTTATATGTATTTTAAAATGATTCCTTAATGAAACAGGTCTAAACATGGAAGCCGATATAGCCGGAGCTACCTTCATGGCAGCAGCGAGTTCGAGTCCCGAGTTGTTCATAAACTGTATAGGCACGTTCGTGACTGAAGGGGACTTGGGCGTAGGCGCTATAGTTGGGTCAGCAGTATTCAATGTACTGGCAGTACCTGCTTGCTGCGCTCTGGTGGCTGGGAGAGTGAGTTCTTTGAGGTTTTTACGTGGTAAATAATATAGAATTTCTTCGAAAAAGTAGACTACTTTTTCTCAAGTCAGAAACATCAAAGCCGTCTCGTAAGTGTACAGACACTTTTATAAAAACCGCTTCAAAATCAGTTCAACCAAATGTGAGATGATCGCGGATAAATATACACGCCTACATATCTCCTATTTTTCAAAAGTATAAAAAAATCAGCTTACTTAACTGGAGTAACTTTTTATATTTAAAAAAAAACTATTTATATGTATTTAATTTATTGAAAATTAAATATTTTCGTTTTTTTTTTTGCACCTGTGACCTTTATGTCAAAAAAATATGTGATAAACAAGGTCATTATTGTCCTTAGATACTCCTCTCCCTTCATGTAGTAGTTTTTAAAAAAAGACTATTAATCATCAAAGTGAAATTTACAAATACCGCATGTACAATAGCTGAACCCGTCGTAGCGCAGCGGCACAGCATCTGACTTTAAACACGGCTGCTGTTGGTTCGATTCCCTACCAATACTTAAATATATGCAAGATATAGCGACAAACTAAATGAATATACAGAAAAATATTTCTAACATCTTTTAATAGTTCGAAGACACAACGCCTTTAATATCCCGTTCAGTGTAGGCGAAGTGAAGTGTTTGCTTTAAGTAATTGCTTCAAATATTTTTTTAACTTCACAATGTATCCTGCCTATATCAGAATAAACAGAAAAAGCTAGTGCTAAGACAATCCGTTCCACACGCACTGCTCAATTTTCGACACAAATAGTGTTGTGAGGCGCACTAACCCCTAACTTAGTCTTGTTGACAGAGCTAAGTAAAGGAACAAAATATTCCCCCGAATGGGAATCGAACTCGCTACGACAGCCTCCTAAGTATATACACTCACTAAATATGTTTTTTTAATAATTCAGGTAATAGAACTTGACTGGTGGTCAGTGTCTCGGGACTGCATGATGTACGCAGTGGCCGTCGTCGCCCTTATCTTGACCCTGTTAGATGATAAGATATACTGGTACGAGGCCCTGATGCTCGTGCTTATGTATACTTTTTATATTTTAGGTAATTATGATAAACTTGCGACCCTTGCGGCTTCGCCGGCTTGAATTTTTAAAAAATTGCTTGAATTTCATTTTATATTATAGCCAATTTATACATTTTTTTAAATAAATTGTAGTGTATGTGTTATTTTTATATATAAGCTATTATTGTAAAATTGCATCTAATTTCGTTTAGTAGTTTTAACATGAAAGCGGAACAAACATACATCCTCACAAAATTTTACATTTATAATAATAGCAGGATTTTTGCTTTGACTTGGTGTGTTTGTTTTTGCTGATATATTTATCATATGAATTATTTTTCGTATTTCGTTTTCGTTTTTTAGTTAACGCTGTATAACAAGGCAACGAATGCATATAATAATATAGAGGAAACGAAATATTCACTTTATTACACGAATAATATTCAGTACTTTGCTTTTGACCGGCGGAACTCAACGCCGCGCTTTATCTTACTTCCAGAGCGAGATAATGAAAATAATTCCTTTCTCTGAATGGAAATCGAGCTAAAATGTATAAAAATTGTATAACATTATATATCTGTTATTATTCTAGCATCAACATAGAAATAAATTTATTTCCTTTTTTTTATTTTCAGCTATGATTTATAATAGTCGTATTGGGAGTTTCGCAAGAAGTGGTTGTTGTTATCCAACCAAAAAGAAGACTTACACAGAAATATCTCCTTTGCTCTCTAAAGGTAATCGACAATTTATAATATACTACCTATTTTTATACACGTTCACGTTGTATCCCGCATATAGCGGGAAAGGCACTTGAAACTAGTGTCTTAACACTGCGTTATCCACTTTTCGTCCGAATTCGAGCCATTACGTGATTACGACGACTGTAAAATGAAACATTAGATACTGTCGTAGCGCAACAACTTAAGTTGTATACCGCTCTTTCTTTTGCTACCCGAGAGAAGGAATAAACTAGTCCATTCCCCCTTGTTTCAGTAATAATAGTTTGTATGTATTCTTCATTTTCAGACAAAAGAAATGGTTTAGAAGTGTCCCATCAATTGCCTCATTCCAATCAAAATATTAACCAATTAGAAAAAGGCATAGTTATTACGTTGAGACATGGATCTACTGATTCTGGTAAGAGTACTATTTTTAGTAGCATTTTATTTACATTGAAGCAGTCGTGGCTTCGAGTCCCACTCGGGGTAATAGAATATTTAATATTTTATTTTCTTCGCTGTGGTAACGACGCAAAGTTGTGGCATTGAGTTTCGATACTTAACATGCAATATCTCAAGAATTAGGCGGAAAATGGGGATCAGAAATGGCTTATCGCTAGGTTCCCAGGTTCCCTCTGCCTACGCTGTTAGGTGCGATATAAAAAGGAAACATAATCAATCTAAGTTCCCTAAGTATCTCTGACCACAGTTAGTCGATATCGCTTATATCGAAACGGTTAAGTACTAATAATTAGGTATTAATTATGTAAGGACTGTTTGTCGTTGAAGGCAAATCTGGAATTATTTTCATTAAATTTGTTTGAATATTCTGTTTCTTTTTGTGTAAGCGTTCGGTTACTGTGGATGATGATATATTCACATCACATGTGAAGATATATTGTGGCTCTGATTGTGGTTCTGACATCGATTCCTTTAAAACCACGTGCGTGACATTCCTAGCAGATACTAATATAACAAAGAATAAGAATAGGTTTAGAGTCAATTTCTCTACGGCAGAAATAGGAACGAGAGATATACCAGCAAAATCTCTCTATAGTTTGCTTAAAAAATCTTGGCCTGTCTAATATCATCAATTTATTTCTAGGACGTACTTCAAAGGCAGCACTAGTTGAATAATTTTAAACATTTTTTATTATTTTATTTATGTATTTTCATAATTGTAATCGGAGTAAATGCCCCTTTAATTTAAAGGAACCGATACTTGTGGTGCAATTCCCAAGTACTTATCTGAGTGCCTCGCCATATATATGATGGGCATAATCCTGGAATAGTTAATATATGATTACATTGACAGATTCCCAATGTATTACAGAATCCAGCATCAGTTCTCTTTTCTCCTGGCCAGATGACAAGACGAGTGGCATGAAGTTATTCTGGTTGGCCACGTGGCCCATGGGGCTGTTACTGTGGATCACCATACCTGATTGTCGGAAACACCAGCGTTTGTACCCTTTGACATTCATCATGTGCGTGATATGGATAGCAGGAGTGTCGTATTTGGTTGCTTGGATCATTACTATAGTTGGTATGTCATTTTTTTTTAATATTTGGGATGCAGTATAAGAAGGAATTAATATTAGTTTTTTTTTGCTTCATACTATATCGCGTATATAGCAGGGCTCTGCCTACCCTGTAAATGTATGCTAAGACACAGAAGTTCTCCAAAAGATATTATAAAGCCCAAAGCCTTTCTCGATAAATAGAGTATCAAAATATTTTTAATTAGGAGCCAGTGGTTCCTGAGATAAGACTGTTCGACTAAATAAACCCCTTAGGTGTATAATAATTCAGCATTTTTCCAATGTGATAATAAAACACAGTACAGCATCATATTTTTTCCTGCCTAATAATAGAGAAGGAAACCACAATAAAATATTAAAAAATGAATATTGAAGTGGATTCACATCAGATGTAATTATTTTATAATATTAGTTCACAAAGAACACAATTTTCTTGCAATTCAATTGTCTGTCAATTCTTTGTAAAACGTTTTTACAATAATGATGCCCTAGAGGTGCCATTTTGTTACTTTCCATTTTTTACATTTTTCCATTTTCACTCGTTGTGCAATAAGATAGTGGGTTTGATTCCTGCTTGGATTCATTAATTATTTTAATTAGACTGCTCTGATTAGACAAAATGCTGCGTTAAAGTCCGTTTGAAAATTGAACACGTAACTCAAAATCCAATTTTCGAGACACTTATCGAAAATTGGATGATGCGTTGTATTGTCTTAAACTAGGTTCCCTCAGCCTAACCTGTCATTTGCGGGATACAGCGTGAAGCTAAATAGATTTTTTTATTTAAGGCGACACTCTCAACGTGCCGGACAGTATAACGGGTTTGACAATATTAGCGGCGGGAACCAGCCTACCGGAAGCGGTGTCAAGTGTCCTAGTTACGAACCAAGGTATTTATAGATACACTATTTTTATTTCTAATATTATTTTTTTTCCGGCACGGCGTCAGACTATAAACGATGATTGCAGGTTCGACTCCCAACAATGAATAAATACATGAACTAATTTCATCACTTCAGCCTACTACCAAGACTAAGCAGTACATTGAGTTCCACCACTCTAGTCGGAATATCTCAATAAAAAAACCAGATCTTATCAGTTTTACGCTGTATGCAGTACAAAGCAGGGTAGGTAAAGGGAATTAGTGTTAAGACATTCCGTTCCCCACTTTCCGCCGAATTTTGGAGGGATTGCGTGCTGAGTGGAACTCAACTCGATACAACGGAGAAATGGAAATTTAAATTTAAATAAATATTTAATTTCCTCGAGCGGGCATCGAATCCACCACCAGTCGCATTTACAGTCCCACTTTGTGTTCCTGCGCCACGACCGGACTCAATATCTATCTATATAAATTACTAATAACTACTATATATATACTATAATCCCTCTGCCTAACCCGCTATACGGGATACAGCGTGAAGCTATACAAAAAGAATATACGAAAATCATTTCACACGTCCGTACATCAACGTACATACATACATTTGAACAATCTTCAATCTCCATACATACTTACATACATATACATACATATACTTAAATAATGTGTCACTTTTAGGTCACGGCACAATGGGCTTAAGCAATTCAATAGGATCGAATACGTTTGACATTTTACTCTGTTTGGGACTGCCGTGGCTTGTCAAAGGTTTATTTTATCCTTCCTATCCTGATAATCATTGGGTGAGATGTGTTTTTTTTATTTTGGTTGTGAGTTCGAATCCTAGCAGAAAATAGAAGATAAATAAAAATCAGCTTCACGCTGTATCCCGCACACAGCAGAGCAGGCAGAGGGGACCTAGTGTTAAGACACTTCGTTCCCCACTTTCTGCCGAATTCTGGAGGCATTGCGTGTTGAGTGGCAGAACTCAACGCCGCGCTTAACCTCGACACAAGAGCGAAGAAATGGAAATATAAATTTAAGTAAATATTTCATCTCCTCGAGTGGGGATCGAACCCACAACCAGTCGATTTTGCAGTCACACCTCGTGCCGCTGCGCTACGACTGGCCTCAGAAATAAAAGATTAAAATTTATATCTATCTATACTAATGTTATATAGATGACGCGTTTGTTTGGTTGAACTTCCTAATCTCAGGAAGTACTAGTTCGAATTGAAAAAGTGGTTTTGTATTTTGTGATTGTATAATTGTCGAAGGCTATATTATATCACGTTAATCATTTCTATCGAACGATTATTTTATTTTTTTCAGATTCACTTCACCATGTATCCCGCACATAGCAGGATAGGCAGACGGAAAGTAAAAACCTAATGTTAAGACACTTCATTCTGCATTTTCCGTCAAATTTTCCAGACATTACGTGTTGAGTGGCGAAACTCAACGCCGCTCTTTTGCCTTGGAGCCAGAGTGAAGAAATGAAAATATTAATAATTAATAATTATTTCCCCGGTGTGGGAATCGAACCCACAATCATTGCATTACAGTCACACGCTTGTGCTCCTGCGCCACCACCTCTACGATTATAGAAGTATTTGTTTATTATTCCAGGTTAAAATCAACTCAAGTGGATTATCATATAGCGCGATCTCTCTGCTCTCCACGTTGTTCGCGCTCTACGGCGCTTTAGCTCTGAATAAATTTCAATTGGACTGGAAAGTAGGCATCACTTGCGCTTTGGTCTACGTTGGATTCCTTATATTGGCAGCATTGATAGAACTAAATGTACTTTTTGTTGTAAATCTACCTATATGTCCTCATACGTGATAGTAACTGATTTGATTTATACATATATAGTTTTTAATTTTTCTAATAAATGTTTTATATAGTGCTTAGTAAGTTAATGATATATATACTAGCGATCGCCCGCTTCTCCAACTAAACTATTGATTTATTAATCTGAATTAGTTTCGTGCTCTTATAACATTATCATTTTAAAGGCAACAACCATACATTGAAATCTAAAGTATTAGTTTTACTTCAAAAAAATAAACATTTAGTAGCTATTTTATAGAACAAAATACTGTATATAGATATAACTTTTTTATTTTTAAATAAAAAATAAATAAATAAAACAAACCCCAAATATTGATAAAATTTGCCAAAACTAAAGCGAAAACTGCATTTAAATAGATAAAGACATTTCTGAGATTAGCGTGCCCAAATCCACAGAAAAACAGACAAAAAATTTAAGAACGAATCCTAAAAATAGAATTTCTCATATGTATATCTTCTATATAGAGACAGCTTTATTATATGTATATATATGATATTTAGAGCAGTACAACGTCAGTAATCGAAGTGTGTTTTTGTAATATTGTTTTTAATTATGAATAATAACTTTTTTTAACTTTTCTTTTGTTATATATTCCCATGGAATTCCCTATATCAGTTGGTACATTAAAATTATAATAAATCATCGAGACATTGTGTGCTGAGTGGCGAAACTTAACTTAATACAAATTTCAAAGAGATGCGGGTAAAACCAAGCGTGAATAACTTTTAATCCACGTCATCATTCCCGTTCACATTTTATAGATATAACTAAAAAAATAGGATACAATATGAAACCAAAAATAAAATTGAGAAAAATGAAGTAGGCGAGAAGCTAGATCTTCTGTAACACTGCGTGAAGCTGAAAAAAAATACCTATAATTTCTTTAGAAAATAAAATCTCCTCACAGAGATGCTAACAAAATAAATAAATTGTAACAAATGCATAAGAACTTCCACGTAGCTTGATGAGAGCGTATGGTTTAGTTGGACAGAGCACTTGGACAGTCTCCAAAGGGGCGCGGGTGCAAATCCCGCTACGGTCAAATTTCTATATGTTTTCTTAATAAATATACCTAGTAATCTGCTTAACAGTATCTGATCTATGATTTAACACCATTTTCACACGATTCAAACAGCTTGAACGCACAAAGTTGACTATCTGTCAATACCTCCATTGTATAGAAGATGCAATTAAAATGAAAATTGAATAGAATTTTTGTTTCTTGTTGATATTATTAGTGTTGAAGTTGTAAAAGAAATGTAGTTTTAATTACACTATTATGGCGCAGTGGGTAATTATAGAGTGTAATGGTAATAGGTTCCAATTTATTTTGAGGTAATGCTTATGTTTTGAGGCGGTCATGGACTTGTAGTGCGTTTGCACATGGTACGTGACGTTTGCGAATTCGATCGACATTCGAGAGAATGATTAAATTTACATTATTTTAATTTTTGAAATTATGGGCTGCGTTAAGTTCCGAAAATCAGTATACCATTCTTCGTATGTAGAACCTAAAGTGGGAGTGTCTGATCACTAGATTCGCTCTGCATACCTATGGTATTCATGAAAAAACTATACAAATCCTTACTTTTTATATTTTCATTTATTTATATTGCTATTGCTTGCTGCATAATGTTGGGTACACCTAATTTCTCAAAAAAAAATATAAGAAGAATCTCCCCAACTCTTCCCCATCCCCCAAATTCGAACCCACGACCATCACGTCTAGTAACAACCTACAAATGTCACCAGTACCGTATATAATTACTTAGAATGTTCATTATACGTTATTAACAACATACACGACGTGCATTGACTTCGTGAAAGTACTTCAGAATCACGCGAAATTAAAAACAAATAAATCAGAATATGTTACATAGCCATTTGTATTGTATTTATAATAACGATATATATGAAGTTGACAATTTCTTGAGTTGTGGCGGTCTTCGAATATATCGCGATTGTTGATGGTTCGATTCCATTTCGTGGGGACTTGTTACTTTGGAACTATGTAATGAAATTAAAGAAACTTGTATGTAATAAAAACACCTTGGCACCGTATACAGTTGCAGTATCGTGACGTTACGCACACAGCAGGGTCGGCAGGTCGGCACTCCGTTCCCCATTTTGTGATGCGGAACTCAACGCTGCGCTTTGCCTCGACACCAGAGCGAGGAAATTGAAATAAAAATTTAAATTAATATTTAATTTCCTCGAGTGGGGATCGAACCCACAACCAGTCGCTTGTGCCACTGCGCGCTCTCATGCTTGTGCCACTGCGCCACGACTAGCTTTACGTGTTCAATTAACAAAATAATGTTTTTATTAAACAGAATGAATGGCGGATGATAAACAATAGTGCAGCATGTGCAATTATTAAACACGCGATTACACTGTCGTCGAGTAGTTCACAAAGTAATCTCCTTTTTTTATAGCGTAAGCGGAGAGTACCTTATTTTAAAATACTCCGTTTTTCACTTTCTACCTTACTTTCGAGACATTGCGTGGTGAACGGTGGAATTTAACGCCGTGTTTTGTCTATTAGAGCGGGGAAATGGAAACTATTAATGATTGGAACTAATGTGACATATGGAATTATTAATGATGACGACAAACAAACGTACGGACAGAAAAACATTTAAAAATTAACATATATTTTAGTAATGGTAACATTCAAGCAACAATTGTTTAAAAAAATAATTTGTATAATAATATACATAATTTCTTTACAACATAGTATAAGAGGCAGCATCGGATTTGTCTTTGAATTTTATATAGATAATTTTATATAGACATTTTATTATCGTCTAATGTTTCTTAAAAAAAAACAAATTCTTAGAATTTCTTTTTTTTTCTAAAGCCATCTCATAGTCTAGCTTACATTAATCTTAACCTTAATTTCGCCCATTTATATTTTGCGACAATACAGACTGAAGTTAGTGGTAAATCACTCTATACTCTATTCTGTTGTTTAATAATATTGTATTCTAAGTAAAATTTTATTTTAGCAGACCGAGAAATCATTTCATACTAAAAATAAATCAATCAGTAAAGAATATCAACTAAGCGTAATACTATGCCACATCTTACACTATATACTATAAATCTTTTATACAATATAATAAATGATATATTACATCCACAAATAGTAGAGCAAGCAAATTTAAATATCTATTCTTAAAGATAAATAAGCTTTTGGAGAAATGTATATTTATAGTATAGATATATATTTTTAGGAACCAAATATATTAACGATTTTTCGAACATTTTGTATATATTATAGTTAAAATAGTTAAAATAGAATTGACAGTTTTTAGATTTTTTTTCAGCTTCATGATGTATTCCGCACACAGCAGGGTAGGCAGAGGGAACCTAGTGCTAAGACACTCCGTTCCCCACTTTCCACCAATTTCTGGAGTCATTGCGTGTTGAGTGGCGGAACTCAACGCCCCTCTTTCCCCTCGACACCAGAGTGAAGTAATGAAAATATAAATGTAAATAAATATTTCATCTCCTCGAGTGGGGATCGAACCCACAACCAGTCGATATACAGGCACACTTTGTGCTCCTGCGCCACGACTGGCCTCAAAGTTTTTAGATATGAAACTATATCTAGAAGTAAAGCTCACAGCTTACAGACAGAAAAATTGTAAACTATCATATCTCTATCAGTTTATAATATTGGACAAGATTAATTCATTCATATCATTCGTGTATGTATGTATTTTCTACATATATACATACATACATACATACATACATGCATACATACATACATACATACATATATGACACTGGCTGGTTATTTTGCATCAGACCATTTTAAAAAATTGTAAAACTAGAAGACTTTAAATAAAGAATTTAAGGTAGAGAGCTCAAAGAGAAATCTTAGACAGAATTTAAAGGGTTATTCGAGGAGATTTTAAAGAAAGAATTTATAGAGAATTTAGATAGAATTGACAGTTTTTAGATATATATATCTATATATTGATTTAGAAGCTAATTGTTATTATTGTCGCTCGATTAAATCTAATTTGTAATATAATTGTAATGACGAGAATTGCCATTTGGTTTAGTGTATTAGATAATTGTAGAGGATTAGTAGAGGCTAGGCTGAATAAGCTTCCTGACTTTTACTATTCACCGTTTTTGGTTCCTAAAAATATATATATTAAAATACATAAATTTATTTCGGAATGTATTATGTGAATACGTTGTATATCATATACAGCTTAGTGAAGGTGAGGTTAGCGTACTACAGTACATGTGACAAGTTGTGGCCGCCGTGAACTTAAGTTTTCAGAGCTTTAGCGTATTTTTCACTCGGACGAAAATAATTAAAAGTGAGAAAAAATCCTAAAATTCCTTCTGCAATAATTTCAGGGCGGCCACGACTTGTCAATCGTACTGTACTAATAAAACAGTCTCATTTCTTCGAAGAGAACAATAAAAAACCGAACAATATAATTGACTGAGTACTATTTGGAATAACTACATAAAACTAACTACGACATATAAATAAAAAATCTTATACAAATCTTTATTTACCTCGGAATAATAGATTTAAGTATACGTTCCCATAAACTGAGCCGTCGTTTTGGAGATTGGTTCGAAAAAGGCATACATATTCTGACGGGAAGTCGATTCGAAGACGCCATTACATACTGATAAGGTTTTACCAGCGGTGTTACTGATGTCCCCACTAAGTTTATCGTCTGTTTAATGCTCTTTGGGGGCGAATTAGGACTTCTGACGGACGCTTTGCGGTTATTCCCGCCTATTAACACAATAGGGAACCCTTTGGTGGTTTTAGGAGGTTTGGTAGACTTTGTAAGAGGTCGACTTGTGGTGGATATTTCAATTATTTCATGAAAAATAGAGTCGTCGTAATCTCTATTCTCGTCCGGTATGGGTGGTACGTGCATCACCTGTTTTAATCCATTGATGTCTTGAACTAACTTTGCATGCTCTTTTACTATATCTTCACGATTAGAGAGGACCACGTCGAACCTACGTGATATTAGGTTGAAAGGAGTCGGACTTGCTATGTACTTTGGCGAGGCTATGCTGTATTTCGGTGGTTTCCGCAATGCCCAGCCTGCGTACGAAATGTAAGCGTTAACAATAATAATAAACTATTGGAATAAATAATGAGGCCAGTCGTGGCGCAGAGGCACAAAGTGTGACTGTAAAAACTGATTGGTTGTGGGTTCAATCCCCACTCGAGGAGATGAAATATTTATCTTAATTTATATTTCCATTTCTTCGCTCTGGTGTTGAGACAAAGCGCGGCGTTGAGTTCTGCCACTCAACACGCAATGCCTTCTGAATTCGGCAGAAAATGGGGAACGGATCCCTCTGCCTACCCTGCAGTGTGCGGGATACAGCGTGAAGCTGGTTTATTGGATTTATTTTTATAATAAATAATTTTAATTTGATTTGAACCTGGACTTAATGTTAGGTAATTAATATATTATACGTGATATAAATTGTACAAAAAACTAGATATTTCTTTTATTATGTGTTAATCGATGGTAGCTAGGTAAAATATCGAAAGTGAAAAATTACAAATGTTTTATTGCTATTGTAATTTTAATAAGATTTTTTTTAATTTAAAATAATTATTATTTATACGTTTTTTACGTTAAGCTTGTTATGTAATAGAAAACTTCTTTCTTAGCAGTTCAAATAAGAAATAATAGAAATTTTCAATTTTACACTTTCGATACTTTACCTTGGGACCGTCGATATGGTAATAAAAAAAAATATTTAAATAGTTAATTTAGTACCTGGTTCATAAGTCCTGAATGGCACCTCTGATGGATAATCGAAGCAGTCAAACTGTAAATATATACAATATATTTAAAATCTTTTAAGTTAAACAATGGACGAAAAATGGACCAATGGAATGTCACAACTTCTTATTCTTATATCTTGTGGATATCTAGATGGCAATACGTATTTTTATCGTTGGAATTCATTCGCATTTTGGTACAAAATTAAGGAGAACCCAGCCACAAGACTCTCCTTTCTCCCCAATTTCATTTTTTTCTCCTCCACAGCTATATTAAGAGATATTTTGCGAGATCCAACCGATTATTACTAACTAGAGGGCGCGCGCGGCTTCGCCCGCTTATTAGGAGTGAATTCTAAAAAAACCACGAAACATGTGTTCAATAAAATATTTTTAACAGTCTGAATTTAAATTTTTATAAAAATCGGTGGCAATTTAAAGATTTTTCCATACAAACTTTCAACCCCTATTTCATCCCCTTAGGGTTAAAATTTTTCAAATTCCCTTCTTAGTGGATGTCCAGAATACGAAAATAAACATCTGCCCAAATTTCACGTTTCTACCATCAGCGGTTACGGCTCTGCGTGCGTCTTACCTCAGTCAGTCAGCACAAGTCCTTTTATATATATAGATTATCGCTATTAAATCATTCAGTTCATTCAATCACAAGAGCGTTTAGTGTTATCGGCTTATAGACCACATATGTATTAGGTTTGAATATGTATTTTTTATTTTAAACCAAATCTTCATTTATATAAATTCGAAACTATTATAGGTATAAATTTGTAGAGGAATTTATGCTTTCATACAAATAGACAAGAAGAACCGATAAAAAAATCTGCTATACGTATACGTATGTACATAATATACTTTATTTATTGAAATATATCATAATAGGCAGAGGGAGCCTAGTTAAGATTCTCCAAACCCCACTTTCCACCTTATTTATCTAAGATTGACGTTGGAGATAGGTTATTAATATTGGGCGTTAGTTAAACGGCGTAACTCAACAGCGTGATTTGACTTGTTACCAGAGGAAAGACAGCCGCCATACTTAGAGTCAGACATTATGCACTCTCGCTATGATTTAGTTTTTTTTTTATTATATTAAGAAAAAAATATTTAATAAACTTGTTTATTATTATTTTAAAACATTCGCGTTAAAAAAAAATTTTTGCAATGGAATGTAACAAAAAAATCTGAAGAAAACAAGAAAATCGGAAGAAAATAAGTTTTATTAATAGTACTATAAATATTTTCTACTCTTTTATTTTAAGATAAAAAAACTTAATATTTTCGGCAAATTCAACGATTTAAGTTTTATGATCTAGATTCAAGTCCTACTTGTCATTATTATATAATAATAACGAATATTAGTATTAATGATCTATTATTTTACACGTTTAGTAAAAAAATATATTTAATAGATATATAAATTTGAATATTTTTATTTTATTTAACAAAAATCTATTACAGCCAAATGGAAGATACATTAGAAAATAATTTTATTCTAATTGATTTATTATTCCTAGGTTCCCTGTGATTACCCTGCTATGTGCGGAATACAGAGTGAACCTCGAAAAAAAAAGATAAAAAAATACGCAAAGCATGACTACATAACATTATTCAAGAGCGCGGATTCAAAATCTAAAAACAATCTTGTATTTCCAATATATTTTTTATTCAGCTACGCGCTTTTATCCGCATACCTGAGACAGCCTAGTGCCCAGACACTTCATTCTCCATTTTAATTAATAAAATAACAACAGAAAAAAAAAACAAAATGATAATAACATTACGTTCTTTCATTCCAACGTAATATTACAGCGATGTATGTACATACGTATGTATAATGTATGAAGTAATCAGCTTCACACTGTATCCCGCAAAGAGCGGGGTAGGCAGAGAGAACCTAGTGTTAACACCCTCCGTTCCCCACTTTCACCGATTTTTTCGACTCATTACGTATTTAGTGGCGGAACTCAACGCCGGGCTTTGGCCTCGTTGCCAGAGTGTAGAAATGAAAATATTGATAATTAACAATTTAATGTATGAAGTAAGTATGTAATAAGTAGATATGTAATTAACAACGCACGCACGCCAAGATAACATTGCGGCAGTAATTATTAAACACGAGACAATGGTAAGTCGCTTTGCTTTGATAATTTTTACATTTCGCTGCTTTTTTTTTGTTACAAATTATTTATATTTTTTTTTATATGTAGTAGTACCTTAGGCAGAAGGGAACCTAGTGTTGAGGCACTTTGTTCCCATTAAGAAGCCCCCGTTATCCACTCTCCGCAGAATTCTGAAGGCATTGAGTGTTGAATGGCGGAACTCAACGCCGCATTATAAATTCAATAAAAAATACATAGCTTAATATATAATTGGCAAAAGCGTATGTAATATTTTTATAGAGAATAAATTTTCAGGTCCTGACTTCATCAGAGCTGTTCTACATAGCTTTTATACTAAATACTACAAGTACTATAGAAGAATTCCACTCTTCAGGTCCTGCCTCCATCATACGACTTAATAAAATCTTGATAAAAAGTAAAATGTGATTTCTAACTTTATTCAGAAAATAGATTTGATACTCTTATCAAATAGTGCTTAATAAAATTTAATATTTCCATTTCCTCACTGTGATAAAGAGGCAAAGCACTGCATTATTTTACGCCACTTAGCTTCAGAATTCGACGGGAAGTGAAAGTGAGAAACGGAGTGTTTTAACACTAGGTTCCCTCCGACTACCCTTTTACGGGACACAATTTAAAGCTTAAAAAAAAAAGAATATATGTTGAACTCGTTAATCTCAGGAGCTACTGGTTCGAATCACAGTCGCACGCTTGTGTCACTGCGCCACAACGGCCTCAGTGCTACATTATTAAAGCACCCCAAATACTCTACCTTCCTATATTTGTTTTATAAAATAATCAATAAGCACATAATAACAAAACATAATAACATAAACACAATACTAAACTGACTCTTTTATAATGTTATTCATTATTCATACATTTATTATAATCCATTTATTTGGAATACTTAATATTATAATTAATAAATAAAAATTTGGACATAGATATAAAAGTTTAAATTTCAAAAGCGATTAAAACATAAAATTTTCGATTTTACTATAATAATTCAGCATACATTAACTTAACATAACATTCCGTTTTCCAGTATATGGGTGAAGAACGTTGGAACTCAACACCGCGATTTATCTATTATTTAAAAACCCCCACAGTTTTAAGTTCCACCACTAAACGAACATCTGTCTACAGAATTAGGCAGATATTTCTATTATATTATTATTATTATTATTTGAATTTCTCTTCTCACCTCCGTATCCAATATCCTCCTGTTCAGCTTCCACTCCATACCACAGACAGCAGCCACCAGCACCGCGTGCAGAAGTAACGACCACCTCCACATCGTAAACAACCAACTAGCTTCTAACACAAACGAAGACTAAAGTCTATATTACTTTCTTTGCTAAAGATTTCTCGTGGAAATATTATTTGTGGCTTACACGCTACGTTTGAGGACGTAATGGCGCAGTGGCATGTTTCACTGTAAATGTGGTGATTGTGGGTGCAATCCCCACTTTCGGGGTGATTATATTTTAATTATTTTCTTTTTTTTTTTGTATTGTTAGGTTAGTTCACTTCGACGTTAAGTTCCGTTATCAAACACGCAATAACCCGAAAATCGTAGTGTCTTAGCGGTAGGTTTCCTCTTCCTATCCTATCGTGTGTATACACGATACAGTGAAGATATTTTTAGTAATAAAAAAATTGTAAATTCTTTACATTTATTCTATTTAATGAAAACCACTACTACATTTTCCAGGAAGCTTCAATTAAAATGTTGTAATAGACACTGACTGATATAGTCACGCATTTGAATTGTAGAAACATTTTTTGTATCGTCTTTTCTATTATGTAAACAGACTTTGTAAGAAACCTCTAAGTTTTTTTCAGCCAATATGTCAATAAGGCGAGTCGTGGTGCATGGACACAAGCGTGCGATTGTAGGCGCGATAGAGTGGGTTCGATTCTCACTCGAGGAATTGAAATAACTAATATTCACATTTCGTCGCCCTGGTAACGGGGCCAAGCGCGGCGTTGAGTTCCGCCATTCTTAAATTGCAATGCCATGCAATGCAATAAATTCGGCGGGTCTTAATTGGAACGGAGTATCTTTACACTAGATTCACAGTTTCAAAAAGAACAATATGTCTATATAGCAAAGTAAAGAGTAAATGTTTAGGAAAAAAAGTTATTTTATAACAAATATATTTAATCATCATAGCGCAGTGAGATAGCGTCCGACTGTAAGTGCGCTGGTTATGGGTTTAATTCCTATTTGGGGTAATAATTATATTTATATTACTATATCTTCCTGGCTCTAGCAAGACATATCAAGGCGTTAAATTCTACCACTAAAAATACATCTGGCAGAATAAGTTCCTCCTGTCTACATTACTTACCAAGGCCATTACCAAGGCCAATTATGGCGCAGGGGCACAAAGTGTGACTGTAAAACCGACTGGTTGTGGGTTCGATCCCCACTCGAGATTAAATATTTACTTCAATTTATATTGCCATCTTTTCGCCCTGGTGTCGAGGACGAACGCGGCGTTGAGTTCTGCCACTCAACACGCAATGCCTCCAGAATTCGGCAGAAAGTGAGGAACGGAGTTTCTTAACACTAGGTCTCCTCTGCCTACCCTGCAGTGTGCGGGATACAGCGTGAAGCTGATTTTTATTTATTTGTGGTTAACGTATCCCATTATAAACGAAAAAAAAACGATACTTTATATTAATCTCTAGAACAAAAGCAAATTCATTTCCTTTCCGTTATGTTACTCAACTAGAACCAGGAACGAGCGTGCAAAACCACCCTGTGTAACTAAACGCCGGAACCTGTCAAATTCGATACACTTCACACGGAAAAGTTGCAAAACTAAATTAGTGTTTGATTAAAATTAATTAGTTTTAAAAAAACATCAATTATACAAACACGACATGCAAAGTATTGGTTTTCTATATAAGCTACATTAAAGTGGAAATTTAAGTCAATATTTGATTTTTTTTAACAGCTTCACCGTTTTTTGTCACACACACTCCATTGCCCAATAGTTGTAGTGGTGGAACTCAACGCCGCGCTTGTCTTATTACTAGAGCTAGGAAATGAAAATAATTAATTCATCCGAGTGGGAATCGAACCCAGACCCGGCGTGTTTACAGTCAAACATTGTACTGCTGTGCCAAAACAGTAATTGACTTACTGATCTGATCTATTCAGAATTGAATTAGTCAAAACAAACAACAAAATTTAATCTGATAAATCATAATTATTTTATTTTTTTATTTCATATTTGAGGCCAGTCGTGGCGCAGAGAATTAGCGACTGGTTGTGGGTTCGATCCTACAAGAGAAAATTAAATATTTATTTAATTATTTATTGTTTAAAGTGAGGAAGGGGATGTCTTAACACAGGGTTCTCTCTGCCTACTCTGGTGAGTGAGGGATACAGCGTGAAGCTGATTTTTTATATCAATAACGCGTTCGAGGTTCACTCTAGCATAATCGAATCCCTCTGTTGTCCATTATTTTAAGACTGGCCTATTTTAAAACCACGTTTTTAGTTAATGGTAACATAAATCATTGCCCAAACCAAAGATGAAATAAAAATAATTTTAAATGCAAACATTTAGTTAAACGGAAATCGAACCCATAACCTTCTAACAGCCAAACAAAAAAAAATTACAAAAAAAATCAACGATTGGTTCTTATTGAACACTTTTTGAACCATTGCTAAAAAAAACATACAAAAAAAACAGAGGAACAAACATAAATTATAAGAAATTGCGTACAACATTTTTTTATTGAAACACTCGTTAATCAAGGTATCCTTTATTACAAATATTTTAAACGATACCAAATATTTACAAAATAACAAAAAAAATTTTACAAAAATCCTCACATACGGCGTTTAGCGTCACCGAAATCATCAAATTCAGTAGTGCCCATAATATCTCTGTACACATAAAATGAAAACAACATTAAACTTTAAAATGTAAATTTAAACAAATTACGATTTAAATTAGAAATAATAAATATATATATATGTACCGTACCTTTGCTATTGGTCGGAGAAACGGGACACTACGTTCCATGTTCACTGTTATTTAGTGACGTAGTGTCCCAACTCTTAATATTATTAACGACCCATAATATCTGAATCCAAATACACTAAGAAACTTTACTTAAGTAATAAAGAAACGAAAAGTGACTTCTATCTAAGACATACAATATTAAAAAAAAAACATTAGTTTACAATTTATACTAAATTCGATAGAAGAATCGCTAATGATTCTTAATTAAAAAAAAAAGGTAAAAACAACGAAAAATTGTTTTATTTACAACAATATATACCAAAGATTATGCAAATACAGTAATTTCGTTTATATATATATACCTGTGTTCCCCTACTGGGGACGTTAGGTTCACTATAGTAGTAAAATAATGTAATGTAACCCAAACACATCAATTAACTTTTAACTAGCATTAAATATATGTTTAATGTTAATTAACATTTAACGTCAATTAAAAACTAATTGATATTTCTGAGTTCAGTATATTAACAAACAAAAAAAAAATTGATACTTACAAATATTAAATCAGATTTATAATATGATTTACTAAAGGGATTTGAGTCCACGTCCCATTCCAACTATAACTTCAACAGTACAATAACATAATATCGCCAATAGTATAGGCTTACACATTGTATGAAAGGTAACATGAGCAAATGTAGAACTAAATCTACTTAACGCTTAATTCTCATTTATATATAAATAATAATAATAATCATTTATATATACATAATATATATATTAATAATAATGATAATTAAGCTAATCACAATTAAAATTTAACAACGGCTTGTTAATGTTAATTAATTGCAGAACAAATAAAAAAAAATATTTAGGCTTTTTATTGGATATTGATGAAACTGAAGAATATAATATATTATTATTTATAATTATGTAGTACAATTAAACTATAACGATTATTATAACACAGGGTGTTATAAATTGCAAGTTTAACGTATAAAATATAAATTATATTCTTATTACAGTACACAGCCTGTATAATATTTAAGTTATCATAATATTTTGTACCTTATGTCCGTCTGTCACATTGTAGGTAGCTATATCTCTTAAACTTCACGATTCAGCTTTATATTATTTTAAAGTGTCATTTCCACACTTGTTCTTGCAAAAATACAAAAATTTCGCATAAAAATGTGTGAATTCATATATTTATACAAAATTTTAGTATTAATTGGAAACATTATATATAATATAGAATTATTTATTTAAAATTGGCAATGATCATAAAACAATATGCCGAATATATAAAACATCATTAGACAGTTATCTTTAATTTAAAACCTAGATGCTATAAATAATAAATTAAATTGTGAATTTATTAAATTAATATATATATATATATATATATATATATATATATATATATATATATATATATATATATATATATATATCAAAATGGTAAGCATAATTTATGCAACTCACTGAGAGTACACATTCTTTAAAATTATTTTCAAATATTAAAAAAATATTATTGATATTTCTTTTGGATTATTAAAATAATTAATTAAAAAAAATCTGCCATAATTTACTTTAAATTTAAAACAACAATGCAATGAAAGAGAAATCACTACTTAAAACACGAATTTTGCATAAAATTAATGAAAACATATATATATATATGTCACATATATTTGAGATACATAACATAAGAAAAACGTTATTTTATTTTCATAAATATCAACATTATACAGTCTTAAAATATTCTGGAAAATTCTATTAAATTGGGTAACTATTTAGAAGGCGTTGATTGACGGATAGTTAAAATTGTTTTTTTTTTAATTAACATTTGATAAATATTATCTCGATATTAAATTATTTTAAATTAAAAAAAATTGCAGGGGTATCTCCCTAATATTCGATTCATTCATAATAACATGATTATACGATTAAAAATCGATATTACATATAACAAAACTGTATATAATATCGATTTTATTTACAATCATTCATCATAATGTTCAAGAAAAAAGAGAAGGTCTCAATATAAGAATATCGTGTAAGAACGAGAATTAATTTTCATCTTTATATACTGAAATTTCTATAAAAAAGTGTTTAAAAGATTTGAACCAACAGTCTAAGCAGTTAATTTAAAAGTTCTAAGAACTTTAATTCATTTATTAAACATATTATATCAATATAATATACTATTGGAGTACGAAACTTGACTTATGTATTATATATATAAAAAGGCAACCTGTTATTATTTGTGTTTATATTTAAAATTATATAAGTCTCTACATACATACATAAACTAAAAACTTTTTATATATTTATCATTTAAATTACTATTCTTCCGATTCTAGCCTGGTAGGTATAGAAAAACTAGTATTAAGACACTCCGCTATCCAGTTTCTGCCTATTTAAGACATCGTATACTGAATTGCGGAACTTAACGCCGTTTCTTAACATAAATACATATATATTGAGGTAATGTATTAAGTGCTTGAGAATCTCGCTTATTCATGTAACTTTTAAAGTAAAATAAGCAACAACTGTGTGTAAGAATATAATATTATATGTAGCTATATATAATTAGTCCCCCTTTGTGATTAATATGTGAAATGGTAATATATTTTCTATATATTCATTGAATTTTTCGGTTAAATATACGTCTAGATATATCAACATAACTATATGAAAAAAAAAATGTTTATATACAAAGAAACTTCCTTGGTCATTAATCGAACTAGCGACCCATATAATGGAGTCAACAGCGAAACTATAACTAACATTTAAATTATTTAATTGACAATATGCAAATAAAATATATATATATATATATATATATATATATATATATATATATATATATAAATATATATATATATATATATATATATATATATATTTTATTTGCATATTGTCAATTAAATAATTTAAATGTTAGTTATAAATCTTATAATAGTTGTTTTTTTTATTTCTTTCTTTCTCTTTTTTTTCTGTTTTTTAGAAAGATATGGAGAAAAGGTTCACTAACATTGAACACAAAATAGCATTTAGCAGCTTAAATTATTTAGTTGATGATATTTTAATCTCATATCAGTTGTAAAATAATAAAAATAGACGAGAATTTCTTTTTATACTTCAAAATTAAAAATAAAAAATACAGTTGAACTTCTAACTTAATTTTGAAGTCGGTTAATTTTTTTACCACAAATTTTAAATTTTAATTAACTTTAAAAAGTTTTAAAATTGCTACAGAATATTTTTCTTAAATAATCATAAAAATGCTTTCCTCTATAATAGAGCCATAATTAAAGAAAATATCCAAATATAAGTTAATATCAATGTATATATGACAAATATATGAAATTTATATATGACGATTATATATCAAAAAATTTTTTTTTCTTGCACTGTCGCTATAAATAACTGAAATACATCTTAAATACTATACTAATATCTCTTAATCTATTTTCCTATTCATCATTACTTTCTGTACGGCTACTTTATTTAAGTATATTTTATTAATTTAAAAACTATAAAGTATAAACAAAAGTATCCAAAACTATTTAAAAATTATCAATTTAAATTATAATTTTGGACACTATAGGCTCAGTTGTTAGGTTAATAAAGAAAATTGTATATGAAAATGTTTTTTTTTAGAAAAAACATAATAATTGAATGTAGCAAAATTTGAATCCGTCCAGTAAGGCGTGGGTTTGGATCCTGCTACGTTCATCATTTTCATACTTTTTCTAATAAAGAATTTTCTCTTTTGTGGGATAACACTTTATAAAGTTAATAAAAAAATCCTATAAGTTAGTTCGTTATTACTTAATTTTTTTTTCTTATTATTATGCTTCTGATGCTAGGACGCTTATTACAAAATACAATCAATCTGTAGCAGTTTAATATTTATTTACATTGTAGATTTTATATCTAAAAAACAATAAAATAGTTGTCTTAACCTTTTTACTAAATATAATAAATATTTAATTTTGACCAATATGTTTGTATGTAATTGTATGTGTTTTTAGTGGAAAAGTTATACTTTTAAATAATTTTATAGAAGTGACTTAATAGTATTTCTTTATTTTTTTTATTATCATAAATCTTTGTTCATTTAAATAATCCGTTTTATTTTTAAGTTTTTCAATTTTTCCTTTCTCAGTATTTTTTCTTAAATAATCTACACTATTTTTTCACAAAAACAGATATAAATACATATAATATGAAACTATAATACAAAATTATGGTGAGCATTAGACATAAGTAATATAGTAAATATTTTAATACATTTGAAACAAAATGCAAACTTTTTTTATATTATAAAAGTCACCTTAGAAATTTAAATATTTATATTATTATAGGTAAAGTAGATTCAGATTGTGGTATAGGCTGTTGCTTTTCCTTTTTTAGATTTTTGATTAAATATATGTCTAGAGAGAATTAATAAGGAAAAGTTTAAACAATTAATAGTTAATAATAATCATGTTTTTTTTTTAAATATATTTATGAATATTTTTGTTTGTACAAGTAAGGGCATAATATAGGAAAATAAAAATTGCAATTTCTTGTAATAATATCGTTTTCGCTGTTGACTCCATTATATGGGTCGCTAGTTCGATTAATGACCAAGGAAGTTTCTTTGTATATAAACATTTTTTTTTTCATATAGTTATGTTGATATATCTATATATATATATATATATATATATATATATATATATATATATATATATATATATATATATTATAATAATTAAAAGACTCTTATGAAATAAATTATCTGTGTACAATAAAAAAAAGGTTTAATGTAAAAAGGTATGGTAACACTGCCATTTATATATATTTTTTTACTAAGATTTACAAGCATTTATATATATTTAAATTTATTTGATCAATAAATCACTGGCTTACAGCCGGGGCAGTGACATAATAGTGATTCGCTCTTATTTAGAAATATCCTTATGATATTTGTATGGATATATTATGTATATAGGGTGGTCGATTTAATTATACATTTATAAATATAATACTAGTTTTAACATTTTTTTTGTCTGTGTGTTCAAATAAAGACATGATTATCATAATGTAATATATTTAGTTTATAGTTTTTCTTGATATTGAACACAAAAATATATTCTTCAATTTAAAACAAGTAGTTTCCGAGATTAGCGCATCTAATCAAACAAATTCAGCTTTATAAGTATATTACTGACTACTATTGAAGTAATTAAACATTATTTAATAAAAAATAAATAAAAAATAATAAAAAAAAATAAAATGATTTTTGTAAATATATTATGCATTTACATCTCATAGTAATAATATATCCTTTTAATATTAAAAAAATAAGTTAAATAAAAATTATTTAAAACAACAGTAGCAGGTTCAATTCCGGTCAAGCAAAATAAACTATATAATTAAATCGACGACCACTTTCAAACTTACTCTACAGTTCAATTAAACGCCGTATTTCCTTTCAATCAGTCTCTATAGGATAAGTGCGTACTACGCATTCAAAATTATATGAAACTATGCTGTATGAATTAAATATATATTATTTATGAAATCAAGTTGACATTTTTATACATTTTTTTTTATTTCACGACGTGTATTAAGAAAATACGATTGATGTGGCCTACTTGATGCACTGTAAGCAAGACGGTTGTAGGTTCAATTCTCACTGGAATGAATTTTATGTACCCCAGATATAGCAATGTAGGCTGATGAAACCTGGTGTCAACACACTCAGTTCCCCACACACAGCACAAGATGAACTACGGAACTCAACGCCGTATTGTCTTGTTACCAGACCGAGGAAATGAAAATAATTCATTCCTCCGAGTGGAATCGGACCCACAACCGCGTTTAAAATGGCCTCATCAATAATTTTTACTTAATGTACTCGATAAGATAAAAAAAACCGGTATATAAATTTCAACAAAGCTTTCCATATTAATTTATATAATACTATCTCTTTCAAACCAATATAAAGAAAAAAGGACAACATAAAAGATATCTGCCTAAGAAGTTAAAAGGAGGTTATTTAGAACAAATTTGGAAATTTTTAAGAATAATAAGAAAAAAATATAAGAACTAATTTTCTTTTTAGAAATAATAACATTTTCGTTAAATAATTAATTTAAAGAGTAGATTTTCAGTTTTATTTTTGTTTGCAGTATTTTTTTTTATACTGGAATGCAGTAGACGAAGGCAAGCTCACGGCTATGTATAATATAGATCATCTGAAACAAAATTATAATAGTATTAGTACTTATAAAAATATTAAGTATTTTTAAATAAATAATACAATAAAAAAAATTGAATAAAACAAATATGTTTTATATATAAATATATAATAACAAACATTTTTAACACATCTTTTGAATATAATAATAAAGTTGAGAATTGTTTAGTGCCTTCATCTATGGATATAAATCGCTATATAAATTTAAATTCAATCGTTATTGAATGCAATTGCTTAAGTATTGCCTAAATAATCTTAAATTAAAACTATTAAAAATGTTAAAACCAGTCGTGGCGCAAAGGTACAATCGTGTGACTGTAAATGCGATACGTTGTGGGTTCGATTGCCACTCGACGAAATGAAATATTTAATATTTTAATTTTCCTCGCTCTGGTAACGAGGCAAGACGTAGCGTTTAGTTCCGCTACTTAACATGCAATGCTCTCAGAATTCGGTGGTAACAGAAGAACAGAAGAGCCTTAAAGGCTACTGAAGACACAGCTTCACTAGATTTCCAAGTGAAGCTATTAAAAAAAGATTATAAAAAAAAGTAATAAATCGCGTATAGCTTCTTCGTCATGTAATTTCAGTTAAGCTTAATATATTAAAATTAACATTAATGTCAATCTTAAACAAACATCTATACTGATATTATAGAGCTGAACAATTTGATTGGTTGAACGCGCTAATTTAAAGAACTAGTGGTTCAAATTAAAAAAAATACTTTTTGTATTGTATAACCCATTTATCAAGGAAGGCTTTATATATAGTAATATATCACATTTATAGTTCCTATACAATTCACTGTGCCTGCGGTAAGAGTTACCTCTCGCATTTAGCAAATGTCTTGTGTACCATACACAACTCTTAAGGTAAGGTACGACACACAGTGTATACATCGAGTGTCGCTGAAAGAACACGAGCGTCTCTAATTGCAAAATTTTTATTTTTCAGCTTCACGCTGTATCCCGCACACAGCAGGGTAGGAAGAGGGAACCTAGTGTTAAGACACTCCGTTCCCCACGCTTTACCTCGAAAATTTATTAAGATACTATAATTAGTATCTTATCAACCACTGTGTCCAGTGACGTTGAAAAGTTTCCAAACGTTTATACCAGTCTGCGTACAAGTGTAGACAGTACATACATTAATGTCTGACATTTATGGAATTTCTGTCGCAGCCTAAACGTAAACACTAGTATATAATAAACATATATGCATAATTGCAATATATTTAGTTTATTATAATTAAATGAAAATATGATAAGAAATCGACTTTGCTCTCACAAAATAGAAATAAGCACAAGCTGAATATAAAAAAATATGTATTAAGCACGGTACGGTCGACGAGTCGTGGCCGCCCTGATGTTAAACTCATGTATATTGTAAACTTAGGACAAAAATAATCAAATGTAAGAATAATCCTAAAATCAAATGTACGCAGCCATTTACAGCTAACATTATGGCGGCCGCGACTTGTCGACCATACTGTAATAAAATAATGAATCGCATATGCCCATAAGTATGTGTAGAATTATCTCAGTTTACTATCTACACTGATTTTAAGCCTCACACAAAAATAAATGTTTGTATGAAAAGAAATAATTGATTATTAAAGAAACAGATTTTTTATTATTAAATTTCTGAAACCAATCATTATAAGTTATGGTTTCAAAGATGGAGCCAAAAATATTGCGCATAAGTGAAGCGCGGGCGGTTATATAATTTCGCAATGCCATTTAGAAAATATATATATTTAATATTAGTTATATTTTTTTTAGGGATAATCCTAAATATAAATAAACTTTAATAAAGAAATAGTAACTTCTTAAGATTGAAAATGATATCAATAGAATAAATAGCTTAATTTTTTTTAGCTTCACGCTGTGTCCCGCACATAGCAGAGTAGTTAGAGGGAACCTGGAAACATAGTGTTAACACTCCAAATGTTCCCGGTTCCGTATGATTAATTACCTAAAGCAATATGTTTAGACATAAGCAGAACTAAAAAAATATATAATTTACAGCTTACATATTAGCGTTACATATTTTATATGCAATATATGTAAAATTCGCCATTCGCAATATAATAATCTCATCAAAATTGTTTGTAAGACGTGTCTTAATACTATGAGCAAAGACTAAAGTACCCATGATAAATAGTCAAATTATTAATAATAATATTATTGTATAATACCATAATTGTTACTAAAATAAAAGTAACTAAAATAAATAATCAGTTAGTTGTGTAGAAAACTTTCTAAGTTATAAGTAAAAAAAAAAATATGGTTAATAATTTAGAAAAAAGTTGTGTTATCTGTACTGATTAGTTAAAAAAAACACTTTTAGGTTATGAAAATTCAAACTTCATGATGAAAGAAAGACTTAATTTTAAGAATAAAAAATACAAAAAACAACAAAGAAAAACAAACTAAAAAGAAGAAAAATTACCTATTTATCCTTAATTTCCTTAACAGGCACGGGCACAGGTTGAGGTATTATAGTGATCTCATCGTTTATCTTCAACGGCTTCAACAACGACTGACCAGCTTTCACCGACTGATTGTTACTATTATTTGTATTATTTTGACTATTTTGTCCATTTATATTCTTTTTGTCCATAACACGTTTCGCCACAACGCTGTGAGCCGAGTATACGTGGTTCTCGAATTGCTTGTACATTCCAAACGTCGCTGTGCATACTGTGCATTTGTATGAGAGATGGGCAGGTTTGAGTGTTAAGTTGTGATCTCGGGCCACGTGGTTTAATAGTTTCCATTGGTATACCTGAAAGTAGATTTTAATTTGTAAGTTTCACGTTTTTTCCTGCATTAAAGGGTAGACAAAGGGAATGTAGTGTTAATAAGCTCCATATCCCACTTTGAATGAAAAATCAAAAAGTTAGTCATAGTTCAGTTTTTAAATCAGTTTTTGTAGTTTTATTTGTTGTAAATCAATGATATTGAATAATTACAATTAGTATTTTAGCTTCACGCTGTACCCCGAATACAGGCGGGTAGGCAGAGGGAACCCAGTGTTTAAGACAGTCGATTCCACACAGATCGCCCAATTTTTGAGATATTACATGTTGAGTGGCGGAACTTAAAATTGCGCTTTATCTTATCATCAGAACATGGAAATCAAAATAACTCATTTCCGCAAGTAAAAAAATACTTCTGTACTGTTTGCTACATTATAAATTTTATAATAAATATTCAAATTTTATTTTTATTTACATGAAGTTATAAAAATCAAACTTGAAGGAACCTGGGAACCTAGTGTAAAGACACACCGTTCCCATTAAGATACTTCCATTATCCACTATCCGCCAAATTCTAATGGATGGTGTGTTGAGTGGAAAAACTCAACGCCGCGCTTTTGTCTGGGCACCAGAGCGAAAAATTGAAAACATTAAATATCTCATTCCCCCGATTAGAAATCGAATCCACAACCTGTCACGTTTAAAGTCACACGTTTTTGCTACTGGCCTCTACTTATATACTTATAATAAAAAATAATAAAAGTAAACTAACCCTTCCACAAACCGGACAGCGGCCGGCATCCTTATTCTTGTTAGCGGCTTCTTGCATCGAACTCGTTACCAGACCGTGTGAACCCAACAAATGTCTTTCTAGACCTTGATCTGTGAAGAACCTGGAAAAAATTAACAACTTCTTTATTATTTAATTATTATTTTCAACACGGTATTTTTCACGCGATATCCCGCATATAGCAGAGTAGGCAGAAGAAACCTAGCGTTACGCCACTTCAATCCCGACGCACCGCCAAATTCTTGAGGCATTGCGTGTTGAGTGGCAGGACTCAATACCGCGCTTTGCCTTGTTGCCAGCGCAAAGAAAATATTAATAAATAATAATCCATTCCCTGTGGTGATCGAACCCACAACCATTGCGTTACAGTCACACGCTTGTACCCCTGCGCCACGACAACCTCAGTATCATATATAATTAGTATATATAATTTTGGATTACATCTTCACTATTCACAGTGAAGATGTACACACCATTGTAAATTTTTATATAATAAAAGGCTGCGAAACTGAGAAATCAACGAGATAAAAATATTAAATATCATTTTGTCAGCTTCACACTGTATCCTGCTCACAGCAGGGTAGGCAGAGGGAATCTAGTGTTAAGACTCTCCGTTTCCCACTTTCTGCCGAATTCTGGAGGCATTGCGCGTTGAGTGGCAGAACTCAAATATCATTTTGTGATGAATTCAATTGTAAAAACAAAAAAATAAAAAAGCTTACCTAAACTGACACTTCTGACAGTTCAACGGCGGCCTATTATATATCATTTTGGGGTGTATCTTCACTTTGTGTATCCACTGCATATGATTTCTCAGTTGTTCCAAATCTTTTATGTATCCATCGCAAATTTCGCATATAACACACGTGTTTTTAGATTGCGGATTTTGCACGGGCATGGGCTGCGGTTGACGGGGCAACGGCGTTATTGATATGGACGGTTGGTGGATTGATTTTGGTGCAGTGGGTTTTCCGTTCTGGAAATAATTAATATATATATTGAGACAGGTTATTATTTGATTTATATGTGGTGAGTGGCGGGGATTAACGCCGCGTTTTGTTTTGTCCTATCTACGAAATCTTAGGTTCATTTCTGTTTAATAACAATCAATATTCAAATCAGGTTATTATGTAAATTTTTAGTCATCATTTAAACATAAAATGTTTCTTCACACGTACACATAGTATGATAGAAAATTCTCTAAAATATACTAATAACAATAAACATATTTTACATCTTAATGCCAAGTAAACCAAAACATTACAATCAATAAAACATTTTGGTGACATAATAAGTTCTTTGACCACCTGGGACCCACTCATAAAATCATTGAAGTCTCAAACCCACCATACCAGAGGGCAAGATACCATTAAACCAGAAAGTTTAACATAAAGTAGGGAGCAAAGAGTCTTAAAATTCATTATGAAAACAACTCATTTTGAACTCATTTTACCAGAGCGGCAAAATTAAAATAAATTTAAACAGGAATTGAATCCATATCTTTCACCTTTAAACTAAAAACACTCAAAAGGAACTATTTTAATACTTACAGAATAGTTGGACGCCAATGCATTGGGACCGGCGTGTCTCACTGTAACACCAGTCCTCAATATCGGTATTCCTTGCATTGGCGTAGACCTTGGCACAATCGGCATTGGCGTGCGATTCCTTGGCCTAAAGTTGGCCGCCATGTTGGCGGACATATTGGTGGGCATGTTGACGTGTTTGTTCATGTTGGTGGTTGTTTGAGATCTGTTGAACGCGTTGTGGTATGACGACATCATCGGATTGCGGGAACGGGCCATCTGGAATTTAACATTTTTGTGAAGTGATTTTTTTTCTTGGAAAGAAAGATAAGAGGTTGGAGATTGTAGTCTCCTTACATATGCAAAAATAAATTAGTGAAGTTTACACCATTTACTAGCAACCTCGCGACTTCGCCTGCTTGGACCACACAATTATCTCAATCACTTTCGTTTAAGGAAATATTTGTACATTGAAAGTAAAGTTTCAGCCACTAATATACACATCATTCTTTATATTAATACTACATTTTAACTTACAAACCCATTTAAATAAAATAAACAGTATATATTAAGGGATGCTTGCCAAAATATAATAATGAAAATTGCATTTAAATCGGTCAAGTCGTTTTTGGGATTGGCGTACACAAACGCAGACAAACAGACAAACTGACAAAAAGATTAAGAAACATTGTTTTAGGTTCTACTACAATGATAAATGTAATAATAGTTTTACTCATACATCTCCCATGTAGACAAAGCGATCAGTTACAAATTTATTATATATACAGATTAGGACGAATATAAACGAAACTCACCAATCAAAACATTATAAAAAAAAAACAAAAAGTATTACAACACATAATTTCAAATTCAAATCATAAAAAACAATCACCTTAGGTATTTTAGCCGGCGGCTCCCACTCAATGGGTGGTGCTAGGTTCAATTCCGGCTTAAACTTCTTTGTACAAGGTATAAAATGTCTCGCCAACTTCCCTCTACCGTTGTCTTCGAACGGACAATTAGGACACTGGTGGTACGCGGGAGCCCTCTCTAGCTTCCCTCTTGTATTATGCTCGGCCTCCATATGAAATAAAATATCGTGAGGACTTTTACTCTCGTACGTACAAAAATTACACTTGTAAACACTGTTCTTCATATGCGGCGTCTCCAAGTGATGGGACAGGACCAGAGTCGATTCCGATTTGTACGTACAATACTCACACTTTTTCAATTTAAATTTGTATGGGGCATTGTTCTCTTTGCTGAACTCTAGGTTCATAGTAAGAGATGCAATGGAACTTTCCGTCAATTTAGTACTATGGCCGCCTTTCTTCTCTCTATACAGCTTTCTATTTTGCTGTTTCAATAGATCGTTTTGGACAAACTCTTGAACTAAATTTAGGCCGATGTTCATGAAAAATTTGCCCAGGGACAGGTCAAAGTAGTTATCAGATTTGCCTGTTACAACTTTGTCTACGGTTAGGTCGGCGACGCCCTTGATGTCGTCAAGTGCGTCTATTTTGTCCTTGATGACTACCGTTTTGTTTTCTTCGTCGGATGCTATATCGTCATCCGTTTCTGATGACGATTCTCCGTCCCATGACGCGTCGTCGTCATCGTTTCTTTGTTTGCGTCGTTCTGAAAATTTTAAAAATTATATTTTAATAAAGATATATTATACAATTTAATAGTTAATTATATTTCCTACAATTCTTTAATCGACGTAATTCAGTAAGAATGTTTAGCTTACTTGGATGGTGGCGAATAAATATTTTTATTAGTACTTTTCTAGCTTTACACTGTATCCCACATACAGCAGTGTGCGTTAAGGGAACCTAGTCATAAGATACTGCGTTTCCCAAGCACAAAAATGAATAAAAATCTTTTAAAGATTATCATTCCCAGGGTTGGAATTGAACCCTATGTACAATAACAGTCACCTAAATACAACACAAAATCTTTACAAATATAAATACCTTTCTTTTCATCTCTCTTCTTCTGTTTGCTTTCTTCTAACTGCTCCTCCTTAGATTTCACCACTTCCTTCTCTTCCTGAGTCTCATCAACTTCACTATCATCCTTCTCTTCCTTCTCATCATCTTCTTTACTTTCTTCTGTTTTACCTTCTTTCTCCTTAAGTTCATCCTCTTTGGCTTGCTGCTCTTTCAATTCATTGCCTAAGTTATCTACAAATTCCCTAAACGGTTTTATCGATGGTTTCTCATAAACATATGGTACTATAAACGATGGTGCTTCCACTACATACATATCGTCTGTAAGGGACGGCAATATGGACTGTTGCGCAGAATTATTATTGCTATGAGAATTTGGAAAATTATGAGAATTTAGATTTTTACTAGACACAGGGGTAACTGTGGTACCGCGAGCTACTATACTCTGATACAAACTTTGAGCACTTAAGGCATTATTTATATTACTATTACTAATATTACTTTTCTTCATTGCACTCCCTTTACTGGAAACCATTGATTTAGTATCTATTATAACCACAGTCGGTTCTTTCTTTTGTATGCCGGACTTCATTTGCTTGGCGGCCATTTCTACTAGCGTTTTTGTATCATTTATCACTATAGCCTTGGACCTACGTTTGTGTGAATCTATATGTTTATTTACATAATTATCTTCTAAATCGGATATAGCGTCGCCATTTTCTATTTCGTCGTCGTATCTTTTCCTTTTTATCGCGCGACTGCTTCTTCTTAACTGTACTGGTGTTTCAACTACAGGTGGCTTCGCTTCTTGTTTTCCTTCTATGACACCATCATCTATGTCACTTAGGATTTCATGTACTTCAGGACTAGTGCTGTCCTTGCCGTTTTGATCGTCACTTCTGTTGTTTTCTTCTAAAAACGCATCACTACTTTCTATTTTATCTGGAGTATCGTGCGACAAGTCGTCCTGCACATCCATTTCTGATTCAGAATGAACGCTAACAGCTTCCTCTGTTCTCATTTCAGCTGATACTTCGGAAGTTTCGTCGTTTTCCGACTCATTTTCTGATTCACCTTCGGATACCTGAAACAAAATAAATTCTTACTGTTAATATACTAATTGTGTAATATTTTTAAATTATTTAAACTAATAATCTATTAGAGGCCTTAGTAGCGGGTGTGGCGGGCGCCTGATTCTAATACGGTAACAAGACAAAACGTGACTTTGAGTTCCGCTACTCAATACGCAATATCTCGAAAAGTGGGAAACGGAGTGTTTTAACACTCTGGCTGCCTTGCTATATTCATACGATAAAAAAAATACTCTAATCTTTTAAAGTCTTGAACTGACCCGACTCGATTCATCCGAGATGCATATATATAATTAACATTAATATATTTTTTTTATATTCTATTCATTTAATATTACTTATTAAATACTTATAATATATACTACTTAGTGCTTTACCAGACTGGGAAAATACCTATATTATAAATATAAATTTCCTCGAAGTAGGACTTTCAACCATACAATCATCGCGATCAGTCAGCCACATTCCAACTACGTAATATGATGACGTCATGTTATTTCCACATACATAATATATATACTGTATATTTGTTGCTTTTTTTGGCTTCAAACTGTATCCCGCATAAAACAGGGCAGTCTACTGTTAGCTCACACTTTTCCCCTCGCAACGTTCAATTTTCGAGACATTGCGTGGTGGATGGCGGAACTCAACGACGCGTTTCGTCTTGTTACCAGAGGGTATAAAAAATAATTAATATCCCCGTATGGGAGTCGAATTTCCAACTGTCGCGATTACAACCGAACAGTGCCGTTGTGCTACTACGGCCTCATATTACATATAAATTCATATATTATGAAATAAGTAAATCAATTACTACTATCGTCGTACCGTTGAGGCTCAGTTGGACAGTATTTAACCGTCCCACTGCTGTAGTTGGATCGCTCCCCAATTGGGGAGAATGTTTATATCTAAATTATATATTTTTATTGGTAAAGCAAAAAGCAATGTTGGCAGCGTTGGGTTCCGTCAGTCCTCAATATATAATATTATCGAGAGTATAATATATATCTTTTGTATTTATTTTTACATTTTGGAATAGTATAAAAATGTACGAGTACATAACGAAAAAAAACAGATTTAGAAGGTTTACAATCCAAGCCGACGATATCTAATAATCAATTGGAAAATGGGAAAAGGAGCAGCTACCTCTCTAACTTTTCCCTGTCCTTTACAGTTTTTACATACATAAATATTTAAGTTTATTCGCATACGATACGACTCTGTCTACAAAGTTACGGACAAACTGAGTATAAAAAGGCATATACAGTATAATCGACATCGATTTTCTTCCCGAGTGAACAATACGCAAAAAAACAGAAAGCCTAACTTCAGGACGGCCACGACTCGTCGGCCGTACTGTATTTTACTTTATTTACGACTAAAATATAAAAATATTGCAATGACGTCACTAGTGTCACGTGACCCACAGCTACAGGAATGCTACAAGTTTTAAAAATAAGTTAAGTTCTAAAAATAAATGATAATTTAAAACCTCCGACACACAATGGTCTAAAATGTAAAGAGACTTCGAACAACTCAAACATATTTTCTTGAATCTAAGAAAAACGTCGATTAAATCTTTGAGAGTTACTATGCCACCGATAAACATAGTGAAACCCACACATACACAGACACGACAAACGTGTTGCCGTCGGAGATAAAAGCATATTTGACAGTGAAATAGAAAAAAATTTAATAAAAAAAATCCTATAGTAACTAAAATATTTTTTTTACAAAAAAAAAAGACTTCAATCGGATCACATAATCCTAACGAAACTCTCAAAAAAAAAAAAGAATGGCGTGATATTGAGTTATTCTTTCCATTTGTCGCGAGCATACTTAATGCAAATTTAAGACCTGTGTGATTTTCTCAAGGATAACATTGTTAGAAATGTACTAAATTAAAACCACACTGGGAGCAACAGCTTTCAAATAAAAGAGATTAATCAGAATCGGTCCACCCAGTCAAAAGATCGGAGGTAACAAACAAAAAAAAGAAGACAGAAGTTGGTTAACAGACGTAAATTGTTGTGTAATAAATATTATTATATTTATTACAGAATACATTATATATAAATGTATTAAATTTAAAGCACATTGAACGTGTTTTTGTTTTATTATTGCTCTCATAATACTTTTCATCCATAGAAATTTACATAAAACTTTTGTAATACATCAGTATAGAGGAAAATCTAAATGTTGTAGTCTGTCAAAGTTACTCTCATCATATGGGTAACTTTGACAGACAAAGAACCGTTCATAAATAGGTATTCATAGTTATTTTTTCTTATTAGGTAACTAGGTTATATTGGTTCATGTTTTTATTCAATTACCGCCGCAGTCACGTCCTTTTCCATAAAAAAAAAACTTTTGTCTTATATTACAAAAAATGGAGAATCAGTCTAGAGCGTTTGGTATTTGTATTATACTATACTTTTTTAATCAGCATCAAATAATACTTAAAGACACGTTTAATAGAAAACTGTAGGCAAATTAAAAAAAACACAACCGTAAATACGAGGGTATTTTCGTATAAAGTAAATCGTCATCTATTATGTAGTACTACTACTACTACACTCCGGCTCTTTTATACTAATTTTACTAGTATCTACCTGTAGATACAACACGTATGAAAATTTGAACGTACCGCGACTCGAACCCGCGCCTCCTGGAAACCGACCAGACCGACCAGTCCCGCCACATTCAAATTTTTATACGTTTTCTAAATAAGTATTTTTCTTTCCTATGTGTGGAATAACACTTTAAAAATGTTTAAAAATATCATCATATTAATTGATTTTCAGTTTCAGATTTTTTTTTAAATTATTAATTAATTTAGACTCCGTTTTAATGTTGACGGTGCTAAAGTAACATTATATTCATCTACATTTAAGTTTTCCTTGTGCTGAACCTCTAAATTTCTTTTCGTTTTTAAAATTAACATTTATTAATTAAAACAAACATTTATCAACAATAATGTATAATACGGAAAAATGATCGAAACTAGTTCGAGGTCCCACTGTCAATGTTACTCGACCGAATCAAAGTTACCCAGATTGACTATACTCAAATCAAATTGAACCACCTTCACGCTGTATCCCGCACACAGCAGGGTAGGCAGAGGGAACCTTGTGTTAAGACACTCCGTTCCCCACTTTCTGCCGAATTCTGGAGGCATTGCGTGTTAAGTGGCAGAAATCAACGCCGCGCTTTGCCTCGACACCAGAGCGAAGAAATCGAAATATAAATTTCAGTAAATATATCACATCCGAACCATGGGGATCAAACCCACAACAAGGTAACCAACTGTACCTCCGTCAGAGCGTTACGTCTGTTGTAGGTACATTGAAAAAAAACAATAATTGAATTTATAATAATGATCTATGTATGGATGGTCAAGTAATCTCTGCATCTCAAAATTTTTTGTTAAGATCCATAAAGTAGATCTATATTGTATAACTAGAGACCCGCACGCGCCCTCGCCCTCTTCAAATATACAATTATTTATTTACTAACCGGAATTGTTTACGTGTTATAATAACATTACAAGTTTATAGACAATATTTATACATTAAAAAAAGGCCAGGTGCGTAAGCGAATCCTCGCGCATGAAATGTTCTATATCATTTTATATAAACACGACAAAAAAATCACGTTTGTTGTATGAGAGAATGATTAAATATTTGTTTTATTTTGTTTTTTAGTATTCGTTGTCATAGCAGCAACAGAAATTCATCATATGTAAAACTGTCTATCACAGTTAATGAGATACTGCCTAGTAAAAGACAGACAGAGAGCAGAGTATTAGTAATAGGATTCCGTTTTTCCCTTCGTGTACGGAACCCTAAAAACTAAAGTTTCAGCCAATTCAATAAAAATTGTTTTACAGCAAGGTGAACAAAATATTTAATATTGATTTACTTTTTTATTTATGAACCTAAACTAAATATTAAATGAAAACTAGATTTCACATCAGTTAAGCCATAAAAAAGTTTCCTTCACTTCACACTGTAACACTCTGTTCCTCAAATTCAAAGTCGAATGGCTGACACAACTCCACTCTTTGCCTCATTACCAGAGCGGGGATATGAGAATATTAAATATTTAATTTCCTCAATTGGGAATCGAACCCACAAACTGTTGAATTTATGTAAATTCCAATCTAGATCAAGAAAACAATATTTATTTTAATAACTTAATTATAATAATATTTCATCAAGATATAAACTAGTAATAAAGCGTTGAACAAAATAATTTCATTCTACACTAGCTTTTATCTGTGGCTTCGTCCTCATAATAAAATGAAAATAACTAAGAGTTGTGTATAATATTTAACATGATACAATATAGTCTTATAGCCATTTTGAAAAATTGACTATTTAACAAAAAATATTTATCCAATTTATAATAGTGGTTTCTGAGATAAATGCAATTCAATCATAAACAAACTTTCGGCTTAATTATATTAACATACATAAATAATGTAGATAACTTTTGAAACATTCATGTTTTCTTATAATTGAATCATCCTTCATCTTCCAAATAATGATTCTATACTTAAATAGCTTATTTATTTATACTTTTAATAAAAAAAAAATAACTTACTCCATTCTTAGAAGGCACAATAGCATTCCCATTTTGCAATATCAAATCTTTTTTACATGTTTCCTCAATACTCAATTCGTTAGTTTGCCCTATATTCAATTCCGTATTAGACTGTATATCCATTTTCTCACTTTCATTTTCAGAATCTGAATTATTTTCTATATTATTTTCATTAATTTTACAATTAATAGTAGATTGCGAGTGCTCTAATGAGGTTTTATCTGTATCTTCACTTTCATCATCCTCATTTAGTTCACGGTCCTCATCATTTAAAGAATTAATATCTTCATTTAATGTACTTTCATTATTTAAGCTATCTGCAACACTGTCCTCGTGATTATTTAATTCGGTAACAGTTTCCATTGGTTCTTCGCCTTTCTCATCAGTAATGTTTACTTTATCTTCATTCCCACCCTCCGGAGAGGCATGAGCCAACTCCTTCTGGTCCACCATTGTACCATTCATACAATCCATGTTGATAACAAGGCTACATTCCCTGAGCACCTGTCAAAACAGTAACATTAGTTAAGGTTATGTTTTCAATAATATATAAATATATATTTATGTGATGTACCAAAAGTTTGAGCGTCACATTTTTTTATAGTGAACTGCTCCCCCCTCTCGCCCCTCCCCCTCCCCCCTGGCAAGGCGCTAGCAATCAAAATGGCCGTGCCATGGTAATACTGTGTAAAGCTACGTGTATCTCTTTTCAAGAATACAAAGGTTAATTAGTAGCCATTTATAGAAACAACCCCCGAAATGCCGTTCAAACTATTTATATTTACATCTGTAGTAAACAAAACAATACGTTTCGTTGCTTTCGCTTTGAATGAGGGAAATGTTTAACCTATTTAGTTATTGAGCGAATAAACAGTTATTTAGTATTAGTTTTATCAATTGTAAGAACATTTTGTGAATAAATCGTCTGTTGTTCTGCTTTTTACAACTAATATAAAAGTAAACAAATCAACGCCGGTACAGATTCTTATGGTAATTGAATTTTCAATTGAAATAACGTATATTCGAAATAAATATTAGCAAATTGGGACAAAATTATACAACCTTATCGAGTCTGCGGTGTTTCGTAGACACTTTTCTGGTACTCGACGTTCACTAGCACCTTGGTTATTTCAATGGTACGATCCCAGGGTAAATCTCAATAAATATAAGCTTCACAAGTTATCCCACACAATAAATAACTAGCACAGTATTATATGAATTAATAACTTTACTTATAAACTCAATTTTATTAGGTTTTTAGGGTAATTTTTTAAATATTTCAAAAATCAGGGACAGTGCGACATGATCCCTCGCCACAGCACAAACGCAATATGGCGGCGGTGAGTCAAGTCAGTCACGTGACTTCCAGTCAAAAAATATTTTTTTTATTTTTAATATATTTTAAATTTTAATGTTATATTCATATTTTATGTATATCGCCGTTATTGATTATAACTGAATAGATTTAAAAAGTCTTGTTTGACAAACTAACAGATTAGTTTTCAACTTTCAAAGTTATAAAAGTTTCGCGCCAAAGTTTATATAGTTCTTTTTTTAATTTATTTTATATTTTAAATACTCCAACTCGACCTATACTTTCGTTTTAAGTCTACGACTTCTAAGTTTTTTATTGACAATAAGTACTAAAGATGAATTATGTTAATTAAACGGTCTTATAAATAGGGAAATACACTTAATTTAATTAACATTTTAATATAATAAAAAATTGGACACAATCTGTGTCCACTTTTCTAAATAAATAAATAAATAAGCAGTAAGCAATTTTAAGTTAAATATTGACTTGGAACCAAAACTAGGTACCAAAATTAGGGCGTAGGCTGTCCGTGTATTAAAATATTGAATACCAAATATCACTACCGTGTATCTCTTTCTCGCTTCCCTAACACGATGTGAAAGAAAGAGAGACACAAATTATGTACGGACACTATGAATAGGTATGCTTATCTGGCAGGGCAAGTCTCGGAGAAAATGTCCTCTACGACCGTAGTTCTTATAAACTTAACTTTAAGGAATATATTTAATAATAAAGAAAAATTAACATATCGAGTACCATAACCATAAGAAAACTAACCTTGGGCAGGTTATAGTTCATTTAAGTACATCAACATAAATACATCTTATAATATATATATTAAGTTTGTATTTAATATAATACCTTAAAGTAAATAATATAATATTATATGTAAGTATATTAATACGGCCAAGTATATCGATTTGCGGCGCAATCTACATCGTCAAGGCTGGGAGATTTTAGTTTCACCTTCTCGAGATTGGAGAATACTATATTATTTCATATATTTCTTAAAATTAATAAAATTTTATTATAAAAGAACCTTCACTATAAGCGCGTTAAGTAACGAAGTTTTTAAATTAATTTCGCTAAGCTGGAATAAGTTTTAAAGTAAAAATATTTTTAATAATCATTATAAAAAGTCATATCCATATCCTGTTTCTGCAACTCAATTATTGTTTAAGATTAATTAGAAATATTTTAACTTTTTGCATATCTCTAAAATCTATCTCTAAATTCATAAGATAAATAATAATAATAGTAGACAGAGTCGACATTCTTATGAATATTTTTATTCTAATTTAACTTGAAATTGTTTTTCCCTAGGAAATACGACAGGAAACATGAAACACACGTCACAACCATATCCGTTTTTCACAGGCATTCGCTTCTTTCGTTTCCTCTATAATGAAAGAAACTGACATATTTCTTTTATTTACTTATAATATATATTAATATATATATATTATGTAAGTATGTAGAAAATAAACGTCAATGCATATTTCTAACACGTGCTTTTATTAGTATTATATATGTATTATAATAAAATCTAAGAAACTGAATTTGATTGGCTGTTATATGTAACTATGACAATACAATAACATGGTCGTGTCCTCGAGCTGGTTTGATAACGGAGCCAGGACCTGATCATAGACGGTGGTGAGAGCTCTCTTCGCTTCCTCATAAGCTTGAGTGTCTCAGTTTAGATTTCTATCGCGTTGACTCGTCGCTTTGCAGTAAAATATTTCACCAAGATATTGTACAGCGTTTTTTTCCCCTACGGTTTTGGAGTTCGATTTGAAATATTTCTGAACTATAAGTAACTTGAAATGCCGTTGACTGGAGAGTAGACTTACCATTCGCGTTCTTTCAGCCGGCATGTCACTGTTTAAGGTGCCCGGTATTAAATCTATTAATCATTGAGACATCGCTAAATAGGTGCCATTTATCTATCTTCTATCTATATATATAAAAGGACATGTACCTGACTGACTGAGGTAAGACGCACGCAGAACGAAGAAAGACGTAAGCTGTAATCCCTGTGCGTAGAAACGTGAAATTTGGACAGATGTTTATTTTCATAATCTGGGCATCCACTAAGAAGGGATTTTGAAAATTTTTTACCCTAAAGGGATGAAATAGGGGTTGAAAGTTTGTATGGATTTTTTTCAAATCGGCACCGATTTTTATAAAATTTGAAATTCAGACTCTTAAAATTATTTAATTGAACACGTGTTTCATGGTTTTTTAGAATTCACCCCTAAAGGGTTCAAATAAGGGGCTTAAAATGTATGTGGAAAGATCTTTAAATCGCCACCGATTTTTATAAAAAAATAAATTCAGACTGTTAAAAATATTTTATTGGACGCGTGTTTCGTGATTTTTTTAGAATTCACCCCTAAGTGTGTCAATAAGCGGGCGAAGCTGCGCGCGCCCACTAGTTCGTAATAATGAGATAGACTATCGCGTCTCTTGTAATACTATCGGAGCTTCTCCAGGTCAGAAATAAGTGTTCTTTGGGGCTCCTTTTTAAACTACAAGTTCATTAAGAAGGTTTCGAGGAAGTTTGCCAGCATTTGTCAAGCCGAAGGGTCCATTGTTTATTCGCCGCTTCTTTGTACTCCTATTGCGACATTGAAATCCCACATAACAACGCTATAGTGATAGATTATTTAGGGCTTTGGTGATATCTTCGTACTGTTTCCGTCTCGTCGTCAGAACAGTCTAAAAGTCACGATCAGTAACTATTCAATTGAGATATATTGCAAATTAGAGAACAGTCCAAGTTTCATCAAAATCGGTTCAGTTATTTTTGAGGTATCAATATTTACGAATTTCTAGAGAAGATATGTAATTAAAGTTGGTTTAATAAAGGTTTGAAATCAACACGGCACCACCATTTTTTTCCCAGACTATAGAAACGAAAACACCTATATTAAATTTTTAATTTTTAAAAATCTTAAAATAAGTGGAGAGTTGATCGATCCTCAGAAACTCAGCATCACGATGTTTCTCGCACACAGCAGGGTAGGCAAAGGGAACCTAAGTTTCCTCCGTCCCTACTTTCCGCCGAGTTCGATATATGTAGGTATATACAGTGCGGAGCAGTGAAACGGTGCCTGACTGTTGATGTGATTGTTATAGATTCGATTCACGCTTTGGATATGATTAAACTTTCAACATTTTTTCGCTATGATAAAATAAAGCAAAGTGTTGAGTCTAATCCCTCAACTCAAAATGTCTCGGAAAATGGAGTTATGGTTACATCTCGTCATAGCGAGAGTGCCAACTTATGCAAATTGGAAGAAAAGAAACATACAGCTTCACGTTTTTACCTGCAAAACAAGGTAAGCAGAGGGAACATAAAGTTAACACACTCTGTTCGACAACTGCTTGTTGTGTAGCGAAACTAAACGCCTTGCCTTGTCCACAACGCGGAAATCAACGATCGAACCCACGACCATCGATCTTACAGTCAGTCAGATGTTCACAGGCTGTGATGGTAGTAGTGTGCGTGGTAGACTAGGCACGGCGTTGAGTGACATCGCATGACAGACTCAAATATAATGTACTTAATTCACTATATACAAGTTTAATACCTAATTTACAAAGGTAAATGTGTAATACCTAATTTACTAAACTAGATATTGCAAATCAATACCTACCATTATTATAGAGAATTGTTTAGTTTGTCATTTTATTATATGGGTACAATCCAGGACACTTGAGAGATCGATGTAAATCACTTTCTCCACTATCAAAAGGTTAATACTACTTAAAACATATTAACATAAAAAAATCATAAAAAAGGTATAAAATGTATCAACACTATTTCGAACTATTTCGTGCAAATCGTACGTATATGTTTAACGATTAGACATTTTTTAAAATTTCTTTAGTACATTTGTATACTTTACTATTTTTTAACTGTAATTTTGCTTCCTAAATGCAATGGAAATAACTAAGAGATTTTCGCTTCACGCTGCATCCTGGACACAGTGTAGGACACGGATAGGCAACGGAAACCTAGTGTTAAGATAGTCCGTTACCGTGAAAATACTTCCATTTTCTACCTTCCACTAGATTTTCTGTAGGCATTGTTACCTCAACACTGTTGAACTCAACGCCGCGCTTTGTCTCGTTATGAGAGCGAGGGAATGAAAATATTAAATATTCCATTTCCTCGAGTGGAAATCGAACCCACAACCTTTTCCATTCCTTTATTAATTTAAAAAAAACTAGAAAACGAGAAAGACTTTCATTCACCAACCCGCCCATTTAAACGACTAAAAAGGAGAACCCCACGGGACCTTTTCCCATCATATAATGTAATGTAATCTTAGACGATCGCTAAATTATATGTATTTCGCCAATAGGCGAATATCATCAATGCCAAAATGGTACATACACCAGCTAAATGCCCAGATGAGGTAGTTGCTGGTTTCTTAGATATAAAAAATATTTGATAACTGGCTTTCACCCAAGAGCCTCGGGTACGAGGTACGAGGATCTTTTCCAGCTCTATCGGCGGCCGTAAGCTTAGGTTAGAGTAATGCAGGGCACGCCCTTTTCACTGACTACATTCTCTCACCACGTATCCTCTCACGTCTTGCCACGAAGCCACATCATACTTGCACTTTCTCAGAGTACCCTTTTAGGTGTGGCTATAAAAGCCCACGGTCAGCATAAACATAATGTTAAAAAAAACATAATATATGTATATTTAAAACATAATATACATATCTTATCTCTATCTCTATATATAATAAGACAGTAAAAATATTTTGTCTGTACATTTAGTAATTTTGACTGAAATGGATAGAGGGACACTTAAAAAGAATAATAGAAAGCAAAAATATTTTTTTTGAATTTCTTGTCTGTCTGTCTGTCTGTCTGTCGACATATTTCTGTCCGCATTTTTCTCTGAAAGTACTGAACCGATTTACTTGAAAATTTCACCAATTGCTTTGTTTTAACTCAACTTAAGTACTAAAGTTTGGTTCATCAAAATCGGTTCATTAAAAAAAAAGTTATCGTCATTTGAATGAACTCAAGGCATTAGCTTGCCTGCGAATATTATATAGCAATCGCGCTGGTAAGACTAAAGAATGACATTCGAAACGTCTGAGTTATATGACTGTTGATAAAAATATATATTTTTGAAGCACTATTATATAATATTTTATACAATAAAGTAAACAAAATTGAATTGTTAGTGGAGATTACCTTCATAAATCATAACAGTTAAGTTTAAGTCGTAATTAATTCAACACAGAGATAAAGAACGATCTTGAAAGGAATGAAGGAATTGAAAAAATAATGGTTACCAGCTCTCAGTCTGCCGCAAGCCCAGGCCCAAATTAAAGCTTATTTTTTTCTCAACACTATAACACATGGTTGCCTGGAAAATAACTACCGCAAGCAAAGGTTTATACAATTTTCTCCAAAAACGCATTACGAAAAATTTTAAATTAAAGGTGATTGCGGCAGCATTCTTCTAGCCAACCCTAGTGTAATCTATTCTACTATCATGTATCATTCTTAAATATAAGTTTCAATAGAAAAACAGATCCCTACAAATTTAAGCAATGGGATCTTAGGCCATTACTGTTACAGTAACAATAAATATTGAAAAAGATAAGTATAACTTGCGGTTTTATATAGTTACAAGCGGCCCACTCGCAGCTTAGCCCGCACCTATAATTATTTTATTGTGCTGCATTTGCCATAAAATTGATTATACAATTTATGCATTCAATCATTTTTCATAATTTTGAGAAAGTGCAACCACTACGTCGACAAATCGGCGGCAAGGGCGCCCCCCGCGGAATTCGAGACTATGCTTGTGGCCGTAAACAGAGCGTTGAATTATTTTAATTTTACATTTTTCCGAAAAGTATAAGTCCAATTTACATGCTATATGAGCCAAATCTTTTCAATCTTTTCGTCAAATAAAAAACGTTAAAATATCACCTTGCAATTTTCAATATTTTTTTGTCACAAAATGTGTTATTGTGATTTATTTATAAGATATAGATATAGAGTCTCGTGGACTTAATTTTAGAACTAATGAAACTGAATGTTTTTGTAGTACAATGTACTTACATATATTTAGCTATTTTTACAGTGCGCGCCGATAAAATAATATAATGGCGTTCCTAATTGTTGTTATTTCATAATTTAATGTAACTAAGAATTAAATCGTAATGTTATATACTGAAGAACACTCAACAACATTTCTGAAGAATGTAGCTTTCATACTAAACCAACAAAGAGTAAATCCGACAAGTAGAACCAGAGATCTTAGCGTTTAAAAAAAAAAAACAAACTTCCACTTTATTATATAAGTATAGATTACAATGTGCCCTACATTGTACTTTATAATATAATATTGCAGATTTTCCTGTTTTATGAGTATACAGTGTTGAAGTTAGGTGTATGTACTCATTTTGTATGAAATGAACTACAAATATAAGTTTGTATTTTTTTCTCTGTGAAATATCTATACATTTTCACCTTCAAGGTATTTTTTTCTCCATGATGCATATGCTTGTACCTTTGATTGCATTGAATTAAGAAGATAGATTTTTTCTATGTGCTAAATGACCGTAGAGGTCTACGGTCCCTTGAAGCACATTTGATTTTAATTTCATCTTAACACCTCCATGCAATCTTGAGGTAAATAGTTTTGATCGACGGACAGACGGATAATAATGTGAACGATAAAATATACTCTATCGGGAAAGCATTGCGTATGATTTAGTTATTCATCACCAACATGCACAATGTTTAAAAAAAAGTGGAGGATATCAATAAGTAAACGTTAATTGTATTCATTTTAGTATTAAAATGATATATTTATTGATAATTCTTTTTATTATTGCGTAGGTAACGTACTAATTTATCTACATATATAAAAATCTATATATATAAATAAGTAAGTAAGTTACAGACAAGACAAGACTATTCGATTCTTGTGAAACACTGCTGAAAATTTGCTAATCAAGTATTTACACGTCACTTATTTCATTTATTTATGTTGCGATTTTATTTATTATTTTTGCTCTGTTTCAGTAAGTCAATAGATAAAAAGTTGACAGTAATTACGTTCCACGCAGAAACTTAATACGTGATTCATTCAGCAATTTTCTTTTAATAATAAAAAAATACTTTGAAGCATATTATTGCACTGACTGTTACTGTAATTTTAATAAATTTAAATTTTATAAATTAAATATTTTAAAAGTTTTTAAAAAAACTATATTACATCGTTACAATTAAAAAAATATACTGCGTGTAACGGAAAATTTCACAAAAACCATCGACTTTAAATCATTATCAACATGCTGACGTTTTATTTGTACTATCTGTGCACTAAATGAGGGCATAGACTATTCAGTACTTAGTATTTAGTAAAGAAACAGTGAAACAGTTTTCCTTTTATATTTTATTTTATATTATTATAATTTAGCAATGTGAAATTTTACTTTTGTACAATAAATCATTTAAAAAATTCTATCGACTAACGTATTTAGATGTCAATTGATTTTGTCGCTTTATGATAGTGATCTAGTCATATAAAAATATTGTGATATGGTGATAATAATGTCGTGTTATAGGATATTATTATTTTTTATTTTTACCATAATATATGTAAGAGCAGATGAAGATGTTACTGTACCTATGTCTAAAAAGGAAAGGCTTAGCTTAAGGTCAGTGATCGTTTTTTTTTATTTCTTAAGGCTACATACTTTTCCTGCTCAATCTTCAATAATGAATGAATAATTGCAAATATCCTATTTGTATGTCATGTAAATATATAGAATTCATATTATATGGTAAAATAGTGTTAATATTAGAGGTAGTATGAAAAACAATCTTACCTTTCTTATCTTTTTTGTCTAAACCTACTTTTACAAGAATTTTGAGGTAAGATGATTAAATTCTTATTAGTAAGTGTCTTACTTTGATTAATATAATGAAAAACAAGCTATCAAATTAGTATTTCTATTGTATTTACACTATTAATTTATTTTACACATTCTTATATGGTAAATATTGGTAGACAGGGAACCCTCTGTTAAGAGACTCTATGCACCATACACAACCCAACTTTCGAGACAGAGTGTATTTAGTGGCAAAAATCTATGTAACACCGTGTCTTACTACCAGACGAAGTAAACAAGGAAACATTCCCTAGAGACTGATTCAAACCCTTAACCATAACTGCTTCAGAAATATTGAAGTGATGATGATCATGACTTATACATATTTTATAGAATGTGTGATTTTTGATATTTTTACACATTTTAAATGAAACTTCTTAAAAAAACATTAAAGATGAATCTCTTATTTGCCTTATGTACTGCCAAGGATTATTGCAGAATGAACTGACCGTATCTTACTCTCTGTGTAAATAAATATACTGTTTTTACACAGAGAGGAATCCCGTCGTATGTTCTACCATGCGTACGACGCATATATGGACAATGCATATCCAGCTGATGAGCTGATGCCGCTAAGCTGTAAGGGAAGATGGAGAGGTGTCACACCGAGCAGAGGAGACATGGACGATGTGCTTGGGAAGTAAGTTTATTATGACTTACATCCTATAGTATTGCACCTTAATGTTAATTTTATTATTTGTATTTGTAGGTCAGGCAAAGAGCACCTAGTGTTAAGACATCACATTTTGCCCTGTCCAGAGAGAAGAAATGAAAATATGAATTATTTCACTTTCAAGTGAGAATCTAACCCACAATCTGTTGCATTACAGTCTCACGCTTGTGCCCCTGCACCATACATTCTAATCAAGCAACATAGCTTTGTACATTTTTTTTTTAAATTATTTAATTTAATCATAAATGTGTTGTGTAGTTCTATAGCAAAGTATGTTAGACAATTTATAAGGTTTAAACTAACATGTTTGTTTATAATTGTTTGAATTTCTTGCATTCTTGTTTTGTTTCTTAGTGCTGTCCTATTCTTTGTCTGTTATAGAAGTCTTTAAATATGGTATAAGTCTTTTAAAATATTGGAAAGCTCAGCTTATAATTCATTGATGAATATGAATACTATAAGATTATGCTATATAATGCAATTTGAGGTTGAAGGTTGTAGATTCAATTCCCACTCGTCAGAATTAATTATTATTTATTAATATTTTTTTGAATATTTCTCTACACCAAGGTAGAAATAATTTCAAAATTTGAGCAGGTTTTCTTATAAATTATATGAATTAAATTTCAAACTTGTAAGTTCACAAGAAGCATTCCCTAGAGGTGTTCAAATACAGATAAATTAACATTTTTCACATTGTTACACTTTAAAAAAGTTACAAATATTTTACTTCACTTTATTTTTCTATTATCCATCTTCATTTACACTTTAAATTTGATATATATTTCGTCTTTGTAACCTATACTTATAGTTATAATAATACCATAAGGGATCGGTGTGTACATGGAGGATATTATATAAAAAAAACTTTTGTTGGCTGCATTTTATAATGTAATAGGTTTAATCGATTTAATAACAATTTTCGCTATTATATTTTGGCTTGATTTAATATTTAGTCTTTGTTTTATTTTAATTGTTTAATAAATACAAAAGTTATATCATTTAAAAAAATGTTGGTAAAGAAAACTTTCTATAAATAATAGTATTATTGAATTGGCTAAAACGCTACTTTTCAATATAAGTATAGATATTGTGATGCGGATTAGTAAATTAATAATTATGTTCATAGTTCAAGCGAACTGCTCGCGGCTTCGTCCGCTTCATCAACAATAATAAAATATATCAATACTGATAAAGTATTATTAGCTACACCTAATTATTTTTTATTTAAATAAATAAAAGTAATTTTATTAAAGACATACTTTTCTGCTTTTTGTATGTCTGATTCAGTATTTAAACAGATGTTCCCTGAATATTCTTGTATATTTTATTTGTTTTTGAATTCAGAATTAATTCTATTTCACTTAAAAAATTATCATGATAAGAGATCGATAAATATGTTTTTTTTATCATGTCAAGGTCAAGCAATGATATGGTACTTCCCACATTTCATATTTTGTAGCTATTTTTGTTATTTAAACATGTTTATCTTAATTTAATCATTTGTATTGGATTATAGAGAAAAGTATAGCTGTAACTAAATTAATTTCACCCAAGGTTTTGTCATATATAGCTTTTCGCTATATGCAGGGTTGGCAGAGGGAACCTAGTGTTAAACACTAGGCCCTCCACCTTCCGCCCCAAATTTCAAGACTTAACATGCTGAGTGGCGGCACACAAAGCAGTACTCTGTCTTTTTACCAGAGCAAGGAAATGAGTATAATTAATTTCTTAGAGTAGGAATCGAACCCACAACCGCCTCGTTACAGTCAGACATTGTGCCGCCGCGCCACGAGAGACTCAACACTTTATGAGCAACAATGTAAAATTTATTGATACAGCATATATAATTCTATTATGTACACATACTTTGTTTTGTATTTAAAAATAACTTTGTAATACGCGTTTCTCCACAATTGGTCCATTTTGATACATACATGGTGTGTTAGATCACGTAACTTAACTCAGCACATTATCAGATATCTAAATCATTAATTAATATCACCTCAAACGAGATTCGAACCCAAAATCATCACATTTTTATCTGAAATCTATTTGAAATAAATCAATTTCTCCATGCTACAAACATATTGAGAACTTTTTAAAGTCATTTTCATAATGTAGGTCGAGTTATTAGCATCGATTCAAAGCGAAAAGATTTGCCTTGCATAAAGAAACCTGCGCAAGTGAATAAAAAAATATATTTTTTTGTAATTGCCTTTTTTACCTTTCTTTAATCATCACTCATATAATAGCTATAGTATATGTTTTGTTTCTTGATAAAGAATTGTTTGAAACTAATTGCTTTAATATTTTTTACTTTTTTGTGTTTTTTTTACAGGAATAAAGATTGTTGTGACTGTAAACCGGACAGGTTGTGGGTTCTCTGGTGTCGAGGCAAAGCTTTTCTAAGTTCCGTCACTCAACACTCAAAGCCTTCAGAATTCGGCGGAAAGTGGGGAGCGGAGTGTCTTAACACTATGCTCCATCTGCCTAAGCCTGCTGCTAGCACGGCAAACGGCACGGCAAAAAAAATTGTTGTGCATTAATTTATGTTATAATTTTTCGACACCTTTTTCTACCGCAACTGGCTTTCTAGCCGGCGGGAGTTTTCTTTAAAACTGAAACTACTGATATTTAAACTTTACTATTCAAAGCTAAGCTTCACGCTGTATCCCGCATACAGCAGTGTAGGCAGAGGGAACCTAGTGTTGAGACACTGCGTTCCCCACTTTCTGCCGAATTCTGGAGGCATTGCGTGTAAAGTGGCAGAACTCGACGCCGCGTTTTGCCACGACGAAATTTAAGTATATATTTCATCTCCTCAAGTGAGGATCGAACCCACAACCAGTGGGTTTTACAGTCACACTTTGTGCCGCTGCGCCACGACTGGCCTCAACGACTGCCTAGTAGACATATATGCTAAATATTTTTTTTAAAATATAGTAGTTTAAATAACTTTATTTTATATGGGAAAATGGCGATAAACATAAGAATGAAAAAATTCTAGACACGTATGAAAGTAATTCTTTAGATAAGTTTGTTATATTATTGTTAATTTTGTTGTCGATTTTAATATTATTTGGCTAAATTAAAAGTATTTGAAAAAAACAATTTCTCGGCCCGTATTTATAAACCGCTTTATCACTGAGATCGATCTTGAGAGTCATTTTAAAATGACGTTTTAATAATCTATGAATGAAAATTTAAACGACATCGCAATATAACTCTGAGATCGATCTTGAGAGTGATCTATAAATATAAGCCATAGTGTGTGTACACTGAGACTTGTGTTTCAGTGCTAAGATACTCCGTGTTTCGTCTTGCCAGCGAAGTTATGAGAATATTTCTAAGATAAAAGCGCAGCGATGGCCTTAAACTTAATATCATCTTAACAGCCACTTCCAAGTCTAATTTTGGATGTTGACCTCTCTCAATCTCCTCAACTCATGTAGATCTCCAATATTTTTTTAAATTTTCTTTTTAATTTTCTGTGTAAGAATTATAACGTAAGACGTAAAAATGTCCTTTCGCTAATTGTTTAATTAATTTCAGTAATAAAATTGGTATTGGCTATTTTGTACGAATTCAATTAAAAAAGAAAAGTTAAAATCCCTTTAGGGAATTTTGGGGGCATCCCTACATTACCTAAGGGGACTTATTGTGTACGTACGAGTACATTACAAATTTAATCATCTTATACTGCGTAATTTTGACTATTTGTTATCTTTCTGTATAACGAAACTTTTTATTATTTATTTATTAAAAAGCTTTAAAGCTAAACAGCTTTACGCAGTACGGTACGCAGACGGTGTTGTGAGACCCAGTTCCCCACTTTCCACCGAAATTTCGAGATATTGCGTGTTGAGTCGCGGAACTCAACGCCTCGCTTTGCCTCGTCACCAGAGCGGGGAATTATAAATATTAAATAATTAATTCCCCCGAGTAGGAATCGACCCCTAAACCCGTCATGAGCACAGTCACACGCTTGTGCCGCTACGCTACGACCTCAATATATATGTTGATTTTCTTTCATTTTAATATTACTTTTAATACATATTGTAAATAAAATAAGATAATAATATTTAAGTCACGCAAAACTAAACAAATATTCTCTCATTTCCAGTTTCTCCCTTACCTTAGTGGACAGTCTCGACAGCTTGGTCGTGCTGGGCGATTTCGCGGAGTTCAGCAGAGCGTTGAAGCTGGTTATAAAGGACGTCTCATTCGACCACGATATAGTAGTGTCGGTGTTCGAAACTAATATACGGATGCTTGGGTAAGGTAACCTACCTAGTTCTGTTTTTTTTTTTGATAAGGATTATTTTTTTACCAGATTTTTTTCGCATAGCATAGGGTACGTAGGATACCTAGTGTTGAGACACTCTGTTCCCCATTCCATACATTTTTTAGGATGTTGCCGGAACTTGATGTAGCGTTTTGCCTACAGCGGCTGTAAAATTTAAATATTCTGAATATGTATAATCATTTTCTTAGGTGGGATCGAACCCACAATTATCGTTTATAATTAAATGTTGTCACACTGCGCCGCAGCTTCAAATATTTCAATTTTTAGTCAATTTTAAACATATAAACATATACGTTTCGTTAAGTGTAAATAATTTTAATAATCCTGAGTGACGATTAATATACACATATAGCTTCTTTAATACATAATCATATTCGACTGTTAATACAGTCGAAACTCGATTATCCCGACATCTAAAATAAATCAAATCAGCTTCACGCTGTATCCCGCACACAGCAGGGTAGGCAGAGGGAACCTTGTGTTAAGACACACCGTTCCCCACTTTCTTTCTGCCGAATTCTGGAGGCATTGCGGAACTCAACGCCGCGCATTGTCTTAACACCAGAGCGAAGAAATGGAAATATACATTTAAGTAAATATTTCATCTCCTCGAGTAGGGACCGAATCCACAACCAGTCGGTTTTACAGTCACACTTTGTGCCCCTGCACCACGACTGGCGTTACCGTACATATGCCACCCGGACATCGTATGTTGAAAAATGTATCTCTTAATAATTTCCAAAAAAAAAAGCATTTTGGTTGATATGTATTTTTTGTTTTTATAAACACATAAATTTGTGTACGACATAATATGTATAAAGCCAGATTTTCTTCATACATTCGATTATCCAAATTTTCAATAATGTGAATGCGTATTGACAACAATTAGTCCGCTTAATCGAGTTTCTACTGTACCTCGTAAAATTAATAAAAACTATTAAATAGAGTGTCTTAACACTTAGTTCTCATCTCTCTCTAGCTTCTACGTTTCCGCTACTTACAGGATATAATAAGTAAAAATAAACAAGTTCAGTTCAGTGACTATAAGTAACGGTATTAGGTAACAATATAAAAGGTACCTATATAACGGCTCCAACGGTGTCATTTGAAAACCCGTTGGTCAAGTTTTTGATGTAAACTTTTAACATTCACTTTTAAATGTATCACGATATATATATTTTTTCAAATTTTGATTGTTGCTTTGGTTAGTATCTGCGTACTAAGTTGTAGGTTGTGGGTTCGATCTCTAACTGGAGAGATTTTATTTTTGATATATTTCTATAGCTGTTTTTTTCCGTTTTAAGTTAAATTTTTTGAACAGAAGTATACAATGAATGCTATAAATCTTACGAAACATAATATTTTAAATAATACAAATATTTTTGTTTTGAACTCGCGATACTCGCGAACTGTGTTATGGGTATAAATTTTACTTATTTTTATATTTGTATTTCAAATATTGTCATTTCTACTATCTAGTCAAAATAGCAGCGGCGTTAAGTACCGCAAAGAAATATTTGAATTTCCTCTAAAAATAGCGTAAAATAATATTTTTTTTACTTTCTAGCGGTCTTCTATCAGCTCACGTGTTAGCGATGGCGTTGAAACCTGACGTGCCAGCCCTAGAATGGTATCACGGTGAACTGCTGACGATGGCGGAAGATCTTGGAAGAAGACTGTTGCCAGCTTTCAATACTTCCACCGGTATACCTCATGGAAAAGTTAGTATATTCATGAGATCCCCTAAAAAGTCGATAATGATCAAACACTTCGCCTAAAATAAAATATAAAATGTACATATGTTCCAAAGGTACTTTCTAAGAATACTAGGGATACAAACCTGGCTTCGCCCGCTTAAACTTATTGTTGTATTTTATATCTTTACATAAATTGTAGTCTTAATGGGAAGGAGTATCTTAACACTAGGTTCTCACTTCTGCCTTCCCTATATGTGGGATAAACGTGAAACTAAATAAATAAGTTATAAAAAATGAAATTAAATTCTAATTCTAAGTGCAGTAAGTAAATTCTAAATGAGGAATATTTTGTTTACTTTCACAATATATGGCGGGCTTTCCAACAATTATGTTTTGCATTTTCTTTCAAGGTAAACCTCCGTCACGGTATCCGCGGGTTCGAATCGCGTGAAACTTGCACGGCGTGCGCGGGAACGATGATCTTGGAGATGGCCGCCTTATCCCGTTTAACTGGAGATCAAGTGTTTGAGACTAAAGCCCACAAGGCCATGGATAGATTATGGAAAATAAGACATAGGTGGGTATAATAAGAAAAAAATGTGTAGAATTATGTATATTCGATGAAGATTTCAATATTTGTTTAAGTTTGAAAAAATAATGTAAATAGATTCAGACTAAAGCCCACAAGGCCATCAATTTCTTTTTAAATCAGTATTCTCGAGAAGTAAATAAATATTTGGATCTCATTTTATAAGTTTATTTTTTTATTAATATCACGCGGGACACTTGGTATATTGGATTTGAAGAATTCAGCTTCACATACTATATAGAATGTGTGGAACAGAGTGTTTCAACACTAGGTTCTTAACTTCTGAGTCTACGGGATACAGCGCTAAAAAACCCTCTTTCTTCCATTTTCTAGGACTTCAGACCTTATGGGCACAGTGATAAACATACACAACGGCGACTGGGTTAGAAAGGACTCGGGAGTCGGTGCCGGGATCGATTCCTACTATGAATATTGTTTAAAAGCGTACATTTTACTAGGCGATGAGAAATATTTGGCAAGATTTAATCGACATTACAATGCTGTGATGAAATATATTAGCCGTGGACCCATTATGTTGGCTGTTCATATGCATAGGTGAGTTTTTGTTTTGTTTTTGTATAAAAATAATTAACTTTCACACTATTTTGTGTATAGCAGAGTAGGCAGAGAACACTTAGTGTTAAGACGCTGTTTCTCAAATATTATCTAATTTTCGAGATGATGCGTGTTGAGTGGCGGTATTTAACACCGCGCTTTGTTATTGTTTGTCAGGGCAGGAAAGCTTAAATAATGTATTATTTTTACCCCTAGTAGGGATATAACACACAATTATCGCGTCTACAGGAAGACACTGTTCCAATGTAACAAGATGGCATGGGATGGCAATGGCGCGAGTCAAATTTCTCCCATCCCATCGACCTCCCATCTCCCATCGACGTTTCCTTACAAAATTTGGAGGTCTTGAGCTTTTTCTGAAATTCAGGCTTAGCTAAGCCAGATCCCTTTAATCTGATACCCCACTTGAACTATAGCGGCTTTAATTTGTTTCCTGAATCCATCTACAGGTAGTATTACTACCTGTAGATGCTAGCTGTCAAATCTGATAATTCTAGGTCAACCGGAAGTACCCTATGAATTACAATTTGCTTTATAGTATTGAAATACGCTTATATTACGATATAAATAACCATATATTTTTTTAAGGTAAAAGTAGAAATACGATTTTTTTAGGACATTAAGGGACCGTAGATTTGAGTACATGGTATAAATTTCAAGTCGATATCTCCAAGCGTTTCTGAGATGAAGGCTTTTAACAGACAGACAGACAGACGGACGGACAACAAAGTGATTTTATATGGGTTCCACATTTCCTTAAAAAGTACGAAACCCTAGAAAAGTGAAATTGTTGAGAAATTTTCGAACTTAATGCCACGTTTTCTCTAATGGAGTAGGGACACGAAAATAAAGTAAATAGTATTGTTATTTGTATTTTTTTTTTCATTTATTATCATGAAATGTCGTGGCGAAGAGGCACAAACGTGCGACTGTAAATTCGGGTTTGATTTCCCACCAACTTCACGCTGTATCCCGCACACAGCAGGATAGGCAGAGGGAACCTAGTGTTAGGACACTCCGTTCCCCACTTTCTGCCGGATTCTGGAGGCATTGCAAGATGAGTGGCAGAACCCAATGCCGCGTTTTGCCTCGACACCAGAGCGAAGAAATGGAAATATAAATTTAAGTAAATATTTCATCTCCTCGAGTGGGGATCGAACCCACAACCAATCGGTTTTACAGTCACACTTTGTGTCACTGCGCCACGACTGGCTCAAATTTTAATTTTATTTTTATTATTATTATTTTATAAATTTTTATTATTATTTTATATTTTGATTTGCTCGATTCGGTAACGAGGGAAAGCGTGGCGTTGAGTTCCGATTAAGTTGGTAAACGAAAGTGTCTTAATACTAGGTTCCCAAGTACCAACTGTCTTCCCTACTATGTGCGGGAGGAAATATTATCATGTAGTAATTTACTACATTACTTCATAGAAAGTAAGGAGACATAAAAAACTGCAGTGGTTATATCATCGTTGGAGTCGAGTAGTATATTTTAATGAAAAACGAGATGTACTTAGAAGGTGTATATTGCGTCCACCAATACTAACCGTATTGTAAGAACGTAAAGAAAAAAAGAGAATGACAAGATCAAGTTAATTTACAAATGTGGGATAGTGTGAAATTAATTAGCCTTGTAAACAAAATATAAGTAGTCAGCCTCACGCTGTACCCCCCATACAGCAGGGTAGGCAGAGGGACCTAACCTAGTGTTAAGACAATCCATTCCCCACTTACTGCCGAAATTTTTTTATTAAATATTTTATTTCCTCGAGTGGGGATGGAACCCACAACTGCACCACAACTGCCCTAAAATATAAGTAGTGTTATTGCTATATTTTTCTACCAGGCACTAAATAACTTGAACCGATAGATTATTTCTAAACAACTGACGTATCTAGATATACTTTCAGGAAGACCCTTGAATTGATATTTTCGTGTAATTTTTTAAATTTTGTACTAGTATTTTTTTTGCGGGGGACACGGATCGTACAAAAATAAGTGAAAAAAATATGCACATATAATATGTATTTTGAGCAAGCGGGCGATTTATTTCATTACTTCGCCCTGACATGACAATGCGGCGTTGAGTTCCGCCACTAAATAAGCAATGCCTCGATTCCCTGACGTCTTGTTTGTCTTGACACTAGGGCCCATTTAAATATACCGCTGTCAACTCTGAGATCGTTCGTGAGAGCAATCTTGAGAGTAATCTTGAGAGTAATCTTGCTGTCTTCATTCATAGATTATAATGTATGAACGTGCTCGAAAAACTATGAAGTTGAAATAAGAAAAGAATTAGTATAATTGGTTAGAACGATAAAAATTGACTAAATTCGGAGGTTCATCACGTAGGTGCATTTTGTGAGGAGTTCCACATTTTAACTGTTCGTTGTAAGTAAAAAAAAAATACATGAAATAAGATGCTTTTAGTAGATACGTATAAATAAAACTTGTAATTTATATTTGACAATTTTCATGCCTCCAATTCCAATCAATATCTTTTCTTTCACGGTCTAAAGTGGAATTACCTTTATACTAGCGACCTCACTGCTGCTTCGCCCGCTTGCACTATACGATTATTTCTTTATTAAACTGAATTGAGTTCATGTTCTGATATCAACTGAGTTCTCTCGTTCTTGCCACATTTTTTGTTGTTCACACTTGTTACACCAATTATAAATAAAAAATAATATAAATCAACTTCACGCTTTTTCCCGCACCTAGCAGGGTAGGCAGAGAGAATCTATTGTTCAGACACTCCGCTGAATTTTTCGAGGCATGGTGTGCTTAGTAATGGAACTCATTGCCAGGCTTTTGCCTTTGTGCCAGAGCGAAGAAATGAAAATAATAAACAATAATATATGTTTAGCATATTATGTAGCCTTGCTCTATACATACATGGACTATTCAATACAAAAATATTTCTTAATAAATATTCTTCAATTCATACCAGTAGTTTCTCACATCAGAAAGCTCAACTAAAGAAACTCTTAGAATTTATAATATTAAAATACGAAGTGTTACGTATTATAGTGCAAGCAACTTTGTTTGTGTGGACAATATAACGTACACGGTTTTTGCCGTTTCCGTAGAAATTTACGGAAACCCTTTCTAAGTCAGCTTCACTCTGTATTCCGCACATAGCAGGGTAGGCAGAGGGAACCTAGTGCTATGACACTACAACGTAGTGTCATAACACTAGGTTCCCTCGTGTAGGGATGGCGGGCACTAACGAGTGCCCGCCATCCCTACACGAGGAAGTTACATGCGAAAGGGGTCTAGCCGAATAAGCATTATTATTTTGAAATATGCTCCAATACTTCGATTGTTTTGTAACTTATAGCGTAGATAGCTTACCAATATGAACATAATATTACATATAATTATTCTGGGTGTCAATGCCAAATTCTGGATGCATTGCATGTTCAGTGGCGAAACTCCACACCGCGCTTAGCCTCGACACCAGAGCGAAATGTAAATATTAATTTAAATAAAAGGCCTATAATAGATACATATTTTTATAGATTAGCTAAAAATCATATTATATAATTCCGTCCTTTCTAACTGGTGTCTCTAAACCGATGCAAATAATGTAATTTCACAGTTATATAAGTCCCACAAGCAAATTGCCTCTCGACATCAACACTCTTGTATTGGATAAACGTCTTCGTATTATCCTATTGAGATCCATCCGCGATCTATACGGTTTATCTTGTTTTGTTTGTATATTTATGTATATACATATGTATATGAACATACATTTATACCTATTTTACCCCGCGATGATAAGATTTTTTCATTTTCGACCAGGTAACATCTGGTCACTCTTCAGCTTTATAATATTAGTAACAAAAATGTAATAAAAAATGTTTCCTCTTGCCGAATCATGTTTGAGGTCATATTTGGATTATTTTTTGTTTACCGGTTATTTGTAAAAACCACGTATCACGTGTAAAAAATCAGCTTCACGCTGTATCCCGCACACAGCAGTGTAGGCGGAGGGAACCCAGCGTTAACCCGTTCTCCACACCGTTCCCCATTTTCCGCCTCTAAAAATTCGATGTAACTCGATAAAAACGCAAAAGAGTGGACGTTTTTTAATTTTTTTCCTTTACTAAATTTATAGCTAATTCAGGATTAAGGTGATATCCCGCTATAGCAGGGAACATAATGTTAAGACACTACATTTTTTAAGGTGAAATAACAGGATTGGATATGTCACCAATCTTGTTCCTTAATTTCTGTTCTTGAAATATTTTACGTGTTATTGAAGTATTTTTTGTTTACTCAGTGACGCATCACCACACTTTCTCTATACAACATTCCTGCTAACCTTCTCAGGCCACACCTCCAATCGCGTAACTTCATGGACGCCCTCCTAGCTTTCTGGCCAGGGTTGCAAGTATTGCTGGGCGATGTCCGACCAGCTGTGGAAACTCACGAAATGCTGTACCAAGTGATGCAACGACACACGTTCATACCGGAGGCCTTCACTTCTGACTTCCAGGTGGGTGTGGGATTCAATTCTTGTTTGAATAAGTGTTGATGACAATGATCATAATATTTTTCACAATAATGATTGTAATGTTTCATGATTTATTGATTGTTTATTTGTATGGATAATTTATTTTAGGTGAATGTGTCTATTTTTAAAATAGGAAAAGGAAAGAAAATAATTCATATTACCTAGTTGGGATCGTCCGATCCACAAAAATTCTGCTCACAGTCAAACTTTATAAAACACATGTGTATTTTTTTTTACCGTTTTATTTTTTATAACAGGTACACTGGGGCCAACATCCCCTTCGCCCTGAATTCCTAGAGTCTACATATTTCTTACACCGTGTTACCGGTGACGATCACTATTTACAAGTAGGGAAAACGGTGTTGAAAGCCCTACAGCAACACACCCGCGTACCTTGCGGATACGCGGCGGTTAACGACGTGAGGACAAGAGTCCAGGAGGACAGGATGGATTCTTTTGTCCTGGCTGAAACTTTTAAATATCTGTTCATGCTTTTCGGGGAAGACAAGGATTTACCGGTGAAATTAGAAGATTATGTATTGACCACTGAGGCGCATTTCTTGCCGTTGTCGTTGGCGACCTATGGCAAGAATGAGTCGCTGTTGTCCTTCAAGTTCGATGATGGTGATGAGGATAAGTATAGGAAGTGAGTTTGGTTTTTGTTGTTTTTTTTTTGGTTTACGTTTTGAAAAAAAGTGCTATATATTTATGGTTAGATGGTATAGTGGATTAGTGTGTTAGTATCAAATATATTGCTTAGATTTGTATAAATGTTTGCCTAGGCAATTATAATATCTTCACACCCAAAAATTCGGCATTTTAAAAGAAAATAAATAAAAACGTTTAAATATTTATTTATTTACATTTTGCTTACCAATATTAAATATAATATTGCATTTATACAGGACATGTCCAAATACAGCATCGATAATAGCGGAAAAAGTTCGCAAACCAATGCGCCAAATGCTTGGCGCCGTAGCAGCTCGTCCAGCCGCAAGACTGAGACCTATGAACGACCCAAGGCAGATACACGCTTTGTCCGACATGGGGATATCAGTTCTGACACTGCCTGATGGGAGGGTACAGCTTTTGTATACTACTAATACGGTAAGTGCTATAGAAAATTCGGATAACTTAGAAAATAACACAAATTGTAGGTGCTGTGGCTTACTGCTCTAAACAGTAAGTATTTTTGAAAGTTCTAGTATATTCTAGATTTCTAGACAGTTCATCTACTGCGGTAAATGTTAATTAGAGTAAATGCTAGTCCTAAGAGTAAAACTACTATTTTCTAACGGTGATTAAGTATACTGGGAAATTCCGGAATATGGAGATTTCAGGAAAGGAAAGAAAGTAAACCAATGTGACAAATATAAGGTGCCGTGGCGGCCAGTTTAACTGCAAAATTGCGACCGTCGACGATGCATACGCTTGATCTGACATGGGTAGCGTTTCTGACACTGCCTGATGGGAGGGTGCTACTTTTGTAAAATATTTTTTTTGGTAAATGTTCTACAATGTGTTCCGGATACTTTGCTATCTAATGCTAGATTCTAAAGCTATCAGACAAAAGCGTGCAATAACAGTATACTGCTAATAAAGCCGCTTAGGTTAGATTACAAAGAGATGATTTTAGAATCTTTTTATTACCTAGTACAATTATAGGACATCATGGACGTGTGATAGTATGGGGAGCTTCTATTTTATGATTTATCCAAAAAAAATAATGATTTGAATCTGAACTGAATAGTCTATTGCTTAGAATGTTAACCAGATTTTTCGAAGCAAATAATTATTAACTTAGTAAACTTATAATTATTTTACTAAATATTTATCTTTTTACTTCCGTATATATTTTTCTATGAAATTGAAAATGATTGTATTGGTATAAACTTTCCTAACTTAATTAACTTGAAAATAAATATTGTCAGTATAAGTAAATAATTAAATCAACACATCTTTACAATACGAATCTATTAATGAATAAACTAACGCAAGTCATTTTTCCAGGCGAAATCAGCGAAAGACGCGGCGGAAGGTCTCACATTCATGCGTGAAATGTCCAAATGGAACACTCTGAGCGACTCTGAGAACGGAGTGATCGCGGCCGGAGTTAAAATAAACGAGAAACTATTCCCAGCTGGCCCCGGTCACTTCGGAAAAGATATATCAGGAGACGACAGATACACCGGGACGCCCATATATGTTGAACCCCTCGATGCCTGTTCGCCTATAGAAAATAAAAAAGAAATCTGGGGAAGATTCGCAATAGCCAAACGGGGAATGTGCACATTTGCCCAGAAAGTGCGTAATATCCAAGAGGCAGGAGCTACTTTTGCTGTTATAATTGATAATGTTGTTGACAGCTCTCACGAGTCGTCAGTTCTGTTCGCAATGTCCGGTGACGGCAAAGATGATATAGTTATTCCTGCGGTTTTCCTTTTCTCGCAAGAGGGTAATTATTTGGCTGAATCTCTAAAAGAAGATACAGAGCTAATAATGACAGTGGGTGAGCTGAAATCGATGAAAAGACAATTTGAAAACTCGTGCACAGACTGCGAACCTGTCGAACAACCTTTGCCAGGGAATAAGGAATCTTTCGTCCATCTAAAGAAAGTGCTAAGCCAATTGGTAGCTCAGTTCGAGCTGTCTCTATCGAGCGATGAACCAAAAACATGCGAAAAACCCGACCTTCAAGTGTCTAAAGAGAAATTTTTGTTAGAAGATCGCAGTATATGTACTGATTGCAATGAAAATAAGGAAGTAATAGAGGAAACTCATAAAGACATTGATAAAAAATCTGGCGACATCTGACACAACCTGTCCACCTTCGACGTGGTGTGAATGGATATAAAAAAAAATGGAAATAAATTTGTATAAAAAATTGTAAATATTAGTTGTAAGTGATATAATTTTTGTGCCTTGTTTGCTTAAAGTCGCGATAGTTTTTTCTATCATATATAATTTTTGTTTCAGACATTTTTTGTAATATTTTATTTACTGTAATCTAAGATTAATGTTCTTTGTTTTCATTTTTTTATTATACATTAAACACCATTTTGTTTTTCATTATTTTTTTTTATTTTATGTAAAATATGTAATTTTAATAATCTATAAGGTTATGTGAGAAGAGATATTTCATCACTTTATAAAACTAATAATAAATATCATATTATAAAACAATGTAAGTATAAGTAAATTCATTTGAAAATTTCATGAATTTATTTATCAAATATTATTATTAAAAATAAAATGTTTTGACCTTTTGGAGACCAACTGTCTATTTCTAGGTTTAATTTTTTTTTATTATGAAGAATATAGCAAATAGAAGTCTATATATAATTATGAATGTTTTGAAATATTTTTAAAAATGTTACAAGAATAGACTGATTTTGTCCCCGAAAAGCATGACCCTTTATTGTTAATGAACCAACGACCATCGCCAAGCCAAAAACCATTACTAAGAACTCGTTACTATAAAGTAATACAATCGACCCACATGCGGCTTCGCCGGCTTAAGGTTATTATAAATTGTAGTCCATTTGTTATTCTGATGTATACGCTATATTTCAGTAAAGTTTCATCTAAATCCTTACAGTAGTTTTTGGGTGAAACTGGAACAAACCTCCATCATCAACTTTTACATAAATAATATTAGTAGGATTATGTGAAACTTGTTTATTTATCATCTTTCCTACGAATGGAGATCGAACCCACAATCATCGCTTTTATAGTCAGAAACTTTGTACGATATTTATTTGTTCTATATGTATTTACAAAATAGTATGAAATGATTTTTTAAATTATTTTTTCTATGAAATTTGCGTTTTTTTACTTAATTCTTGTTTACTTATATAGTAAATTAATACATTATAATTGTAAAATATATTAAAATTATATATATATACAGACTGCTTAAAAATATATTTATATTTTAGGCAAATAAAAATTTATAGAAAATTCTTTGTAATATAAAATCCTCAGATAAATTTTGTTTTTAATAATTTCCTATATTATTTATTGATCGATTGGTTGATTTCTTGATATATGACGTTTCGAGCGTGAAAAAATATTTATTAGGTAAACTTATCACAAAATAAAAGGCTCAATTTGACATTTTTCTTCGTGATGTAACTATACGACTTGGTACTCGGTAGATCGCTTCAAGTATGCATGATACAATGTTTCGAAAAATAAATTTCCTTTCATTTAATATATATGTTATAATAATTCACCCAATTACAAAAAATATCGAGAAAAAGTGAATCTTCAGTTGATAATTTTATTTAGATGCAAGAGGCCTTGGTATCGTCCGTCTACCACTGCTTCAGTTCAGCCAAGTCTTATCGATAAATTACATTGGTACAATTGTTCATCTATCTCAAGAACGACACTTTTTTTTTCAGCTTCACGCTGTATCCCGCACACAGCAGGGTAGGCAGAGGGAGCCTAGTGTTAAGACACTTCGTTCTCCGCTTTCCGCCAATTTCTGGAGGCATGGGGAGGAACGACACTTTGTGCAAAATGATCAGCAATTTACTCACTATTGAGGTCTTCATGTAGTCTCGTATAGCGTCTTCTCCAATCGTGTTGAGACCTGCTACCGACTTGCTTTTCTTTCTCTTATTAAGCGTGCGTAATACATGTTCTTTAGTACCGGAAGGTCCGTACTTTCGCTTCAAGATGGTTCGAATAGTTTTTTTGCCAACACTGCTTCTATGACGACGATATCTTGTACTTGCGTTACGGGCAATAATAGTCCACTATTAACTGATTTGCTTTCGAAGTAGATTTTAGGCTGTTGATTGTACGTCTTGTACGTTCTGTTTTTAACATGTTGAAAAAAGTTACGATATAACAAAAAACACCAAAATCGAATTCAAGTCACTATGTTTAAGTCAGAATAAACCAATATCCACAATACAAAAGCCGAGGTCAACGTGATAGTAAACAGAAATATTCCACAAGCAAAACCGGCAAAGATCACTACACAGCTAGTGATATTCAGTAATTAATTGGTCTTAACAATAGTATTTTAAAAAATAACCGGCCAAGTGCGAGTCGCCTTTAAAAGTGTCTTGGTCAATTTATTTTTTTCCTTAACCAATTATAAATAATCTGTGGACGATATGAAAAAATCCTTACGTTATTCGTCGACAAAAAATAAAGAACTTAGAAGAAGAAGAACGAACGTAAACTGTCAAAACGGGTCTTTAATTTTGTGATAAGTTTATATGTTTGTAATTATGTATGAAAGAAATTAAAATATTATAATAATTATTGATTCTTTTATTTATAACCATTGCACTTTATCGTATATTGCAAGTTCAAATTATCTTTTCATTCTGTATCCCTCATATGGTAGCTTAGGTGAAGGATTTTTTGCATCGCAGTTTCCTGTTGAGTGGCGGAATTCAACGCCGTGCTTTGTCTGGTTACCAGAGCGGAAAAAGAAAATTAAAATTATTAACCCGAGTGGGAATCGACACTCGTGTTAACAGTCAGACGGTCTCCTAAATACTTATCTATATAACAAACATTTTTTTTAGCTTCACGTTGAATCTCGGACATAGCAGGGTAGGCAGAGGGAACCTCGCGACCTTACTATTAAGACACTCATTAAGACTTCCGTTGCCCCACATTCAACACGCAGTGTTCTGAACATTTAGCGGAAAGTTTTATTTACACTAGGTACAAGGTACATCTGTCTGTCTACTCTGCTATGTGTGGGTTAAAAAGTGAAGCTGACAAAATGAAAAAAAAAAACACTTAAGTCTTAATTATTTTTATTTCACCAAGTGAGAGGAGAGGGTTTTCGAATAAGATGTATGCTGTTCACCGTCACCAGAGTTGAGGAGGACGAGCTAGAAGAGCTCTGACCTTGGCTTTGTCACAAGGACGTCTCCTGTGGACTGCGGCTGGCGTATACCAGTAGTAGTGGGGGACTTCTACCTACTAGGTAGGGATTTTCCAGTATATATCTATAATATTTATTACAACAACTGAGACCGAGTGTAGATGAATCTCTAACTAAATCTATGATCGGTTAACTCAAATAACTAAATGACCTGCAATTTGAAAGCACGTGACTTATAGTCAACGTGATATCGTCACGTTGATATTTGCTTGAATGTTATATTGAGTAGAGATTTAGAGAAACCAGTCGTAGCGCAGGGGCATAAAGTGTGACTGTAAACCGACTGGTTGTAGGTTCGATGCCCACTCGAGGAGATGAAATATTTACTAAAATTTATATTTCCATTCCTTCGCTCTGGTGTCGAGGACAAGCGCGGCGTTGAGTTCTGCCACTCAACACGCAATGCCTCCAGAATTCGGCAGAAAGTGGGGAACGCAGTGTTCCCTCTGCCTATCCTGCTGTGTGCGGGATACGGCGTGAAGCTGATTTATTTATATTTACATATTGCAAAATTATAGTTTAGTGTCTCTTCTCGTTCAGGTCTCTCTATTTTTTATTTTCAACCACTGCAAATGCGGGGAGCGGAGTGTAAAAATAAACACTAAGTTTATAGTATAATCTACCTTTCCTGCTATAGAGAATAAATCGTGAAGCTGCTCTTTCTTAAGTTAGTAATTTACAGCACGGTCAGCGAGTCGTGGCCGCCCTGAAGATAGGTTTCTTCAACTTTAAGGCCGAGGCCCCGCTTTAAGAGAATAATTAAACTAAAATAAATATATATATATATTTATATATGTATATTTTCGGCTGACTTATATGGATAAAAATAAAAATCTATATAAACACAAGAGTTTCACATTGTTTCTTGCATGAAATTTCTATGAAACTTGCACACTCTTTCGATAGATGACGCTAGCGCCTCCATAGGTTAAAAAGGAAACCAATGCTTTCAATCAAACCTTTCTATACTATATATAATTATATTATAAGAAAGCTGTCGTTAGATATTATAATAAAAATAAATAAAGAGTAATTCGTATATATATATTGTTTATTGTTGCTATTTTTTTTTTCTCAAATTCACTGCTTTCTTGTCTTTTCCGGGGACTACCACGGGTTGGCTGGAAGAGATCGATCTCTTCTAAAAACAAATCTACCCCGTTCTGTATGAGTTTTCCAAGTGTATGTTTATAGTAGTAAAGATTCATAACAAATAATTTACTCTTCCTTTAGGGTAGAGGTCTGTACATCCCGCCTAACCTCCACAACACAGTAAATACATGACGATATTAAAACTGTAAGTTTGAAACTCTCACAGTAAATAGTAATAGTGGCACAGAAGTAAAGTTAATATGAATCTAATATCTCGCTGACTCCCTTATACCCACTTTTATAGCAACTACATACACTACCTATATGTACATTGAAATGTAATTTGAAATGCAGTATTAAATCTAATATATACGATTGTATTAAATTGTCAGCTTCACTCTGTTCGCACACAGGCAGAGGGAACCTGGTGTTAAGACACTCCGTTATCATGAAATCACTTCCGTTTTCTACTTTCCATTGGATTTTCTGGAGGTATTGTTGAGTGGCGGTACTCAACGCCGCGCTTTGCTTCGTTATGAGAAATGAAAATATTTAATATTTTATTTCCCTACTTTCTGCCGAATTTTGGCGGCATTGCGTGTTGAGTGGTCGCGCTAAGAAATGAGAATATAAATTTAAATAAATATTTTATTTCCTTGAGTGGGGATCGAACCCACAACTAGTCGCGTTTGCAGTCACATTTCTTGCCCCTCCATCACAACTGGCCTGAAATTGTATAAATTGTTGAAAATATTTTTAACATTTTTAAAGTTATTCAACAATGAGAAAAAAAAAATATATTTTTTAGAAAATATAAAAATTTAAACGTAGCAGGATTTTAACTTACATGTCCTTGATACAATTTATAGTATCAATATTTTACTAAAGTAAATGTTTATCAATGTTTCGAGCTGTAGCTCAAATATATATTATATTTTCATTTTCTCGCTCTGGAAATTAAGCAAAGCGCAGCGTTGAGTTTCGCCAATTGTCTCGAGAATTCAGTGAAAAATGAGGAACGGAAGTGTCTTAATGAGAACAATCTCACACACAGTGCAGCGTGAAGGTAAAAAAATAATATAGTAAATTTTCGAACAACAACACCAACATTGTGTGACGAAAGTAGTAATTTTAAAGTGTTAAAGGACCTATTCGTATAACGCTTTGATGTCAAACGTCAATCCAATGTGCTGAAAATAGAGCGGGTGGCCGCTTTTTTGCCTTTTACATACAGTTTTTCCAATTAATAATGTTTTGAAGAATTTTTAAAATAAGCTTTTTAAGAGAATAAATCTTTACATTAGCAAATAGAGGGCGTCGTGGTATGGATGGTTTTGGGTTCGATTCCCATTCCTTGTAACAGTCGTGGTTTCGGAAAACACTTGGCGCTTAGGTTAAAGTTTATAATTAAATTTGTCCTCTAATTCTGGTAATACAAAATAATTAAAGCATTTAAACTTTTTTTTGTAGGATCTAGGCTATATTTGAACATAAAGGCTACACATTTGGCCAGTCATGGCATATAGTATAGATGGATTCTTCGATCTGGTGTCGAAGCAAAGCGCAGTGTTAAAACGGATTTCGGCGGAAAATCGAGAACGGAGTGTCTTAACACTAGTTGCTGTGTGCAAGATACAGCGTAAATGTAAAATCATAGTGGTCTACAATTCTAAACTGTATGGAATAATTAAATGCGTCCTCAACGAAATTTTTTTAGCGTGTTAAATATTTTCCACTGGAATACAACCATAACAGTCCGGCTAAGAGCTGTTCCGAGTGAAACACATTTTTCATTCACATATACGTAATTAAAAAAAGGAAGAAAATCTGATGAAGAACTACAAGCATGTGACTGTAACCGCGACTAAGGGGAAAGAATTATTCTCACTTCCTCACTGTAGCAAAGATAAAAAACGCGGCGTTGAATTCCGCCACTCAAGACGTCTTGAAAACTAGGCAGCGCGTGTGGGACGTAGTGTCTCAAAACTACGTTTCCTTATGCTGGAAAAATAATGACTAACTAAAAAAATATAATTTCTATAATTCAACTTAATTCAATTTTCAACTTCGTGCAACAGATGAAAAGTACGTCTATTTCTGTAGCGTAGATACTCTCGTTAAATGCATTTGAGTGAATAAATCGAAGAGATTGCAGCACTTATAAGTATCTTAGAAGAATTTAATAAATGCTATTTAAGTATTTTATATAAGAATTTTTCTTTCAACTATATTTTTCATTCCACGAACCTGAACATTTTAAGAACTAATACTAGCTTCTAATGAGATATTTATTTTTGAACTTTGATCGTTTATATAAAGAGCATTCTTCTTGTAGTATCTATTATATACTAGTGGCTGCCCACGTGAATAAGTATTTTAACAAGTACAAATAAAGACGATAGAACCTAGTGTCAAAACACTTTGTTCTCCGCTCTCCATCCCAATTCAATTTGCACTGTGTTTAGTTTCAACCCAATGATTTATGTTTTGTCTTTTTTACAGCACATAGAAGGAAAAGCAGAGGGAACCTGGGAGCCTAGTGTTAAGACACTATGTTCCCTTTATGAGACTTTCCTTTCACCATTTTCTACTAAATTTGAGTTGAGTGGCGGAACTCAACGCTTTGCCTCGATACCAAAGCGAGAAAATGGCCTCGTGTGCCAATCGAACCCATAAATGTCGCGTTGTCAGTCTCACGTTTGCGTCTCTATTTACTGCGATTGCTTTATCTTTTATGCGTGTCTTAATTTGTGTACGAAATAAAAAAATAATAACTTAAATATTATTTATGTGTGTCTTAACACTAGGTTCCCTCTGCCTACCCTGCTGTGTGCGGGATACAGCGTGAAGGTGATTTAATTAAATTTAATTTTGAAATATATTTTTTTTCCCATAATAACTTTTTTCTCTATGTCCCACTGTGTTTATTGAAAGAATGTCACTTTATTCACTTAAAATACTTTAAAAAAAATCCTTTTTTCACCAAAATAATAAATAATATAATAAGCAACCCTGCACAACTGTATTAAAGTATAAAATATTATTAGTTTTTAACACGTTTAAGCTGAGAGAACAACACAAACACCAACACACATAGAAACAATTTTTATATAATTTTAAAACTAAGCTTCCAAACGCCCAAAGCTCTTTACCAATATTTAGACCATAAAATGAACGTAAACACGCTATTCTCTAATACATTTACAAACACATACATTTTATATGAAAGCTTTACTAGCCCTTTATAGTACTAGAGTGTTATACAAAATACAAACACCACATTTTAATCCAGCTTAGACCTTTCAAAGTGTTGGTACTTTTGCAGATTTAGTAATATTATCGTCTATTCAGCTACTGTTAGTAGTTACAGGTAAGCTGTTTCCCGTTCACTGAGTGCTGAGCTTTCAATAGTTAGTATTAACACATTTGTGGAAATGCTGGTGCAAGCAGGATTTGTGGTGTGCATTTTGTAATGTATGCGATGCGGTTGTGGGTTCTGTTCCTAATCGGGGGAGTAAACTGTTTAATATTTAAATTTTCTCGCTCTGGTGTACGTATATGCAAAGCGCGGCGTGTTCAGTATCGCCATTCAACACGCAATGCCTATTGGATTCGGTGGAACGTGGGTAACGGAAGTGTTTTAATGGGAATGGACACTAGGTTCCCGGGTTCCGATTGCTTACCCCGCTATGTGCGGGATACAGCGTGAAATTAAAAAGTATAAATTTAATGGCAATCAAGAACTTAAAAGCACCTGAAGTTGATTGATGTAAAAAGCAGATTTATTTAATCCGATCAGGTCGTCTGTAATGATAGCGCACAATTTTTAAAGTTTACTTTTTAAGAATTAGAATATAGTAGTATAGGTTCGATCCCAATTCGGGCGTATAAACTATTTATGTTTGCCCGCTCTGGTGAGAAGAAAGAGATGGAACAGACAGCAAAAAATGGAGAAGTTGAAACTATCTCTGCCTGCCTTGCTAAATGCTATTCTCATATATTTTAGATTAGCTTTATTTCTATATATTTTAGTATTACACGTTGTCAAAGGCGATTGGATATACATACAATAACTTAGTCAAAAAGAAAGGAAGTGCGCACAACGCGCCGGATGTAAGTGATTTAGTGAGTTACTGCAACTACAGTTGAAGCATCGCTTCGATATTCTAGGAACTGTTGATACTTAAATTGCGTTAAGTTAAGGTAAAAGAATTTTGAATCTTAAACTGTTTAGATGTCTCTTCTGGTCTAGGAAGACAATGCGCGGCGTTGGATTCCATCGTTCCGAATACTCCGTGGACGGAGTATTGACACAGGCTAAGATAGCCTGGGATATCCTGCTTTAAGTCAGAGATGAATAACATTTGAAAATTATACATTACAATGCATCAAAAGAACAAAGAACATAAAGACCGTCGTAGTGCAGCGGCACAGCGACCGACTGTAACCACCACGGTTGTCGATGCGATTCCCACTCGAAGGAATTAAATATTTTCGTTTGTGGGGTTAAGTTCCCCCTCTGTAACGCTCAATGTCTTGAAAATTGGGTGGAAAGTGGAAAATATATCATATAGGTAGATTCCGTCTACCTATCTTTATAAAAAAAATACAAAGAAAGAACCTGGATGCGAAATGATTTCTCATTTAAACGTCTTATCCAAAAGAAATAGATTATAATTAACACTAACCACGCTTTCCACTTTCCATCAGCTTAAGTTATATTGCTGCTTGATTTGATGAACACAGTCTTGCACTTTATCTGGCAAAAGTAAAGAAACTACTATACATATAATAAATTCTGCTTTTCTTCATACATAAATATTCTAAGGTAGGCAGTAAGAAACTATTAAGACACTTCGCTCTCTGTTTTCTTTCCAAAAAGTGACACTATGGGTGGTGGAACTTAAAGCTATTGTACCAGTGTGGAGAATTGAAAATTTATCATTTTGCCGAGATATCGAACCCACAACCGTCGAATTGGCAGTTTAAGGCTCCCCTTATTATATATTATATGAATTTTGTAAATATTATAAAAAAATACATTTGATTGGAATACACGATAACACACGACGTGTACATAAGAAAAGAGGTTCAAGCTTTTTAACTCGTATTATAGGCAGAGGGAAGATCGAAATGGCGCAGGGGATCAAGCGTCCAACGGTAAGCACGATGGTTGTGGGTTCAATTACCACTTGAGAGAATGTATTATTTCCAATTCCTCGTTGTGGTAAAAAAAACAAAGCGGGATACGAGTATCTCCAACACGCATTTTTCCGAAAATTGTGAAGTGTTAGGGAAGTTAACCCTAGATCCCCTCTGCATATCCTGCTATATACACGAAAGGTAAAGTTACTATATTTAAAAAAATAATTAAATCAGCTTCACGCTGTATCCCGCACACCAGGGTAGACAGAGGGAACATAGTGTTAAGACATTCCGTTCCCCACTTTCTACCGAATTCTGGAGGCATTGCGTGTTGAATGGCAGAACTCAACGCCGCACTTTGCCTCGACACCAGAGCGAAGAAATGGAATTATAAATTAAAGTAAATATTTCATCTCCTCGAGTGGGGATCGAACCCACAACCAGTCGGCTTTACAGTCACATTTAACTGTAGAATATTTAATTTTAACTATAAAATATTTAATTTTAACTGCAGAAAACCAACAAATCTGACATTTAACACTACAAAGAACAGCGGTTTCGAGACCTTTGTGATGTAGAACACGCGCTGGTAATGTATGTTCATGTGGTTAATTAAAGAGCTCATTGAAAATACTCGAATAAATGATTTTTAGTGAGAAATAATGATTAATATTGAAACTCTTCTTTTTATATTACATTTAAAACATATTTCTTTTATGAACCTAGTCTAGTAGGGTAGGCATGTAAGTAAAAAAAAATATGTGAAATTTAATGTTAAGACACTCAGTTCGCCTTTTTCTACAATGGCGCGGCGCAGCGGAACCCAACGTCGCGCTTTGTTAAGATAATCAATAGATGGGAATTGAACTCAAAACTGTCGAGTCTATAGTCTAACGCTCTACAAGCGCGCCACGACAGCCCTTTGAAGGCTAAATCAAATAAATCTAGAGATGAATCACTACGCTTTACTCCAGTTTCAGAGACATTTTTCTATATTAACTTAACATTTTTACATTTTAACTAACCAGGCCGAGGGAACGTGTTAACTGAACGTGTATTCTCAGTCAAGTACATATATATAAATTGCGGTACGACAACTCTACTTTCTTCAATCTACATATAAATCTGTAAATATGATGTGTGCGAGTTAAATCTATTTTAAAGTTCTTGTCAAAATTTTGATGTAGTTTTTCGTAATTTTTCTTTGGAAAATGGTTGAGGAATATTCAAACTTGTGATGATAGTGGGTCCGATCCACATTGGAAAAAATATGATGTGTTTTTAATTTATTATTTTTTTTTTTGCTACCTCTGTTTACCGTATATAGTCTTCTCTATGCAGGGGGAACCTATTGTTAACACTCCTTTACCCTCGTTACTTTAGAGACACTGCGTGTTGAGTGGCGGGCTTCAGTGTCCGCCGTTGTGGAATCAATTTCCACTTAGGTAAATGAAATATTTAATCTTTTCATACTTCGCTTTGCTAACGAGACAAAAAATGGAAATGTGTTAACACTAGGTTCCAAGGTTCTGTCTGCCAACAAATGGTTTGCGGGATACAGAATAAAGCTATAGAAATAAAAAATAAATGCGTTCGTTTCTCCGTGCAGATGGCGGAGTTAAGTTCCGCCAGAAACAATTCCTATTTTTTTTTAGAGTCAGGCAAGGCAATGATAAGGTGTCTTATCATTCTTATCTAGATCCTATCAAGGTTTTCATAAAAAAACCTATATGAAAGAGGTTATAAATGTATAAATGAAAAAAAAAATAACACTCCCGCATCTCGACAGTATCTAGTGTAGGTAATGAGGACGACAGCGCGCTCTGAATATAGGCCAAACGATTGCAATTTTTCAACTTACAACTATTTTAATACTAGAGGCCTCCCGCGACTTCGTCCGCGTGGAAACCCTTTTTTTTTTTTTTTCGTGAGGAAATCCTGTTACGGATACCGGCCCGAGTGGGGACTCGAGCGCGGTTATGTGGGACTCGCGGACTGGCAGATGTTAGGCCGTCCGAATACCCACTAAAACCTCACGGTGCTCCTCCTCGACCGCCACTGGCCGTGAGACGCGGGGACAATAGTCGTCCGCGAAACGCGGCGGCGGGCGCGTGGAAACCCTATGATAACGTATCAATATTATCAACAAAAGAAATATGGTAACTAAGTATTACAAAGCTCTAATCATAGGTCTATTGGTAGCTACTGCAGTATGCACCTATAAGCTATATTTAACGATTTTTTTTTCCTTCAGCATAAACATGTAGATTTTTCGCTTTGGAAACATGTGAGCCAGCCACATAAGCTGCCCATGAGAAAAACATGGCGTGTCCAAATGTAGGTCTGGTACCTTCAAGGTTTGACTCTGAGAGCATTCAGTTTTCAGAAGCAATAAATGTATCTATTTTCAATTAGGAATCAATCCCGCGGGAACTCCGGAATAAAAAGTAGCCTATATGTTATTCTGGGTCTTCAGCTACCTACATACCAAATTTCATCGTAATCGGTTTAGTAGTATTTGCGTGAAAGAGTAACAAACATCCATACATACTCACAAACTTTCGCATTTATAATATTAGTAGGATGAGTGTGGTTGTTTATATGTGCTGGGTTTTAGATCCGTTCCGTTATTCCGTTGATAATAGAGTTAGAAAAGAGACTCAGGACACTCTGTTCTAAGTAAATTATCTTATTATGAAGCTACGGTGCGAATTGATTCTTTTATGTTAGATACTCCAATTATCTTAGAAGTCTTAAGGAGATATACATCACCGGGTCAAATTATTAAATTTTTTCCCCTTATAAATATTTTGAAACGCTTGTCGTGGCGCAGGGGCACAAAATGTGACTGTAAAATCGACTGGTTGTGGGTTTGATCACCACTCGAGAAGATGAAATATTTATTTACTTTTATATTTTCATTTCTTCGCTCTGGTGTTGAGGAAAAGCGCGGCGTTGAGTTCCACCACTCAACACACAATGCCTCCAGAACTCGGCAGAAAGTGGGGAACGGAGTGTCTTAACACTAGATTCCCTCTGCCTACCCTGCTGTGCGCGGGGTACAGCGTGAAGCTGATTTTTACCTATATGAATATGAGTGTGGTTGTACTACTTGTACTTCTTCCGCCAATAATAGATTAGAAGAGTTCTAAGTACCTATTTAAATCGTACTAATATTATAAAACTTAACACTTTATTTGTTTGAACGAGCTAATCTTAGGAACTACTACTACTACGAAATAAAAACAAAACTGTGTTAGATGATCTTTTTAAATGGGGATGCGGAGATAACACCATATCTATACTCTTGTCTTAACCTGTTATATGCGGGAAAGAGCGTGAAAATGAAAAAAAAACATCATAGGTATATATGCCATGCATGTATAAATATAGCGTTATAGACGTTGACATCTAAAGTTTGTACAAACGTATGTTATATTAGAGCAAAAGCAATCTACCTTAGCTGACCTTATAGCTTATATATGGATAACCTTTGACTCTTCTTCCTGTAAAACCAAGTAAAGAGATTTATTTATTGACCTTCTATAAATATTACAGTTGTGGCTTCGATTCCTATGAATTGAATCATTTTCGTCTCTTTGGTAATATGACAAGCCGCACCATAGATTTCTTTCATGCAATGTCTTGGAAATTGAGAGAGGGAAATGGAGCGTGTTAACGTTAGGTTCCCTCAGCCTAATCTGCTATATGCGGGATACAACGTGAAGGATAAGCTAAGAAGAGGGAAACTAGTGCTAAGACGTTATGCATTTTATGCGTTGCTTCTTTTACGACAGAGTGAAAAGACGGTAGAGCGAGGAAATCGAAATAAAAATAACAAATTTCCCCGGGTCGATATTGAACTCATAGTCATCGTGTTTACAGTCAGCCACTGAGCCGCTACAACCTTTAATAATAAGATACTAATTCAGGATAAAAAATATATAGTATAAGCATATTCTATAAATACAATAAAAGTTCTCTTAACCTATAAAATGCGTTTCCTTCTAAAATATCTAGAATGTACTGTGAATAAGGAATCCCATTAGATACGATACATCGAGTTCTTTTTTACTGGTATTTCACTTGAATGTGATCTATTTTTGTACTAGGATAAATAATAATTTTATTTTATATATATATTTATTTATTTTTTTTTCAGCTTCACACTGTGCTCTGCATATATCAAGGTAGGCAGAGGGAACCTAATGTTGAGACACTCCGTTCACCACTTTTCGAGAAATTCTGGAGGCATTGCGTATTGAGTGGCGGAACTGAACTCCGCACTTTGCCTCGGCACTAGATCGAAGAAATGTAAATATAAATGGAATGTCAAAATAATGAATTCCTCCGTAGAGAAGGCAAAGTGTCCTGACTCACCCTTCTCCGCTTTCTATTCGAATACAACCTGCATCGAGTTGCGTAACCTAACTCTGCACTTTGTTTAAAAAAAGAGTGAGTATATATATATATATATATATATATATATATATATATATATATATATATATATATATATATATATATATATATATATATATATATATATATATATATATATA